>JBAMBR010003113.1:0-14882 GCA_037044475.1 Zaprionus obscuricornis | reverse complement strand
CAATATCTAATGTTAAAGATTCCATAAGTATATCTTCACAACGTGTTGCAGCTAAACGACTAAATGTAGCTGCATCATTAGCTGTACATAATTTCATATTATTATCAATATGAAATAATGCAGCATATAATAAAAATTTAATTTCTTCAGTTTCTTTTAATATATTGGGATTACGTATTATTAATTGTTGCATCATATTTATGCAATGTAAACGTTGAATTTTTTTTACATCATCAGCATGTTGCACAAAATGTTCTTTATAAAATTTATATATAATATAAATTGATTGTGGTTGCAATTTATCTGTTAATTTTAATGTTATACGATGTGTTTGCGTTACATTATCAAATAATGGATTTAATTTTAATAATGACATAATTATTATTAATTTTTGTTCATCATTTTTTAATTGTTTTTCACAGGCAATAATTAATGCTAATTCAAATTGTATACAATAACTATGATGTATTAATTGTGTTACTGTTGCTTTGGATTCTTGCAACATTTTAGCATTTTGTAATTCTTGCATTAAAAATTCTAATAATATTTGCATATCAAATAATTTTTGTAAATAATTTATATCACAATTATAAAACATAATGAAATATGTTAATGTGCATAAAATATAACATTTAATAGTATTGCCTTTATGTTGTGGCAATAATATATTTAAATGTTGTAACCATGCTAAACGTGCTGGTTCATGTTGCAAAAGAAATTTAGCAAGATTTGTATATAAATTATTTCCCGTATGATTTAAATATAAATTATTTGCATATAAATTAAATATTTGATCATAATTTACTGGCTGCTGCTTGCCTGGCCATAATTTTGTTTCAATATATGAAATTGTAAGCACAGTGGGAAAATTATTATGCAAAGCTAGCAATAAATTGCAATTGAAAAGTTTTAAATTATCGATGGGTTTACAAACTTCTGCTTCCAATAATGGCCAAATATAAAGTTTAAAATAATCTTTGTTGTGCTGCTAAAATGAAAATAAAAAAATATTAGATTATTAAAGAAATTTTTACTGCTTGCTGGCTGCTACTACTTACGGCTGCTGTTATTAGCGTCTCAATTATAATATCACCACATAATGCTGCCAAATATTCACGTTTTTTTAAATTTTCCACAAGTATTTCAAATATTGCTTGCATTAATTTTATATTTATTTCTTTTTTATTTATTAAATTTTTTAATAATGCCAATGCTATCATTAATTGTCCAACGGCTGCTTGTGTATCATCTTTACCTTTATGTTGCCCAGCACCGACAGCTAATTCATTTTTCATTATATTTAATAATTCAATGCCATTGGTTAAAATTTGTGGCACATCTTTTATTATTTGATATAGACAACTAGCATATAATGCTACAGTTTCCATATTATCAGCACCTGTGCAACGTATTAAACGTTTTAATGTATATGCACATGTCACAGTAAATTTTTTTATATTTTTTTCTTCATTAAGTAAATGAGAAATTTCTTTAAGATATTTCATATCAATTTCATTATTATTATTTTTTAATTTATTAAAAAGTTTAAATATTTTTTTATTCAATTTATCAGCATTATTAGCATCATCATCATCATTATTATTATCATCATCATCATTCTGCTGATCGTTGAATTTTTCTGCCGCTTTTTCTTGCTTTTCATTTTTATTTAATTTACGTTTCTTTGCCATCAATTTCATTTCATTTTCTACATTTTCTTTACCAGTTGCTATTGTTTTCTTTTTCTTTAACTTTAATTGCGTTACATCGCCATCACTTTCACCGTTATTACGTTTCCTGATTTCCTTCTTTTTACCATGTCCATTTTCTTGCACTGCTGTTCCTGCTCCTGCTGCTGCCGCTGCTGCTGTTCCTGTTTTCTTTTTCTTTAAAGGCAATGCTGCATCACTGTCTATGACTTTTGTATGTTTACCCATTTTTTTTTTATTTTATTTTACTTGCTAAAAAGTTACAAACTGCTTAATTTGCTGTGAGATTAAAGCACGTTTTTAAATAATCAACTAACAAAATTCTTCACTGTCTATCGCAATGTGACTGCGCAGTGTTAACAGAGTTGCCATTAGCGATAATTATCGATGTTTTGCTCATTTTTGCGCAATACGCAGCTCAGCAGGCACAGCAAATATTTTGCGTTTAGTATGACGTCACAAAATACAATGTGATAAAATTTTTGTTTAACATTATATGCACATATTAAGGCATTATTATTAATATGTATTAATTACTAAAATTAACATAATGAAATATAAATTATAAATACAAAACTGTTGCAGTAATATTTTTAATTAATTGCAAAATGAAGACGTCACAACTTTTGCATTCAACATCTATACCGCGCATTGTCAATCTTCTACGACCATGAGCAGCGTACTGTGCGCAATCAGCTGTTGCTGCGGCAACACGTGTTGGCAGTGCTGCATTTACATATATAATATTTACCCTTATTTGGTTTGTTGTTTTGTCTGTGTCTCTTGCTGCGCGGCGGCGTCTTTTAACCGGTAAATTTTTTTTTCTTTTTTTTTGATTTGCGCTCAATTGAATTGTAAAGAAAATACACGCAAAGAAAGAAAAAAAATACAATGGGTAAAAATAATAAACGTAATAATAAACATAAAAATGCGCAGCCACAATCAACGGCAACGGCAACGGCAGCGGCAGCGACATCAACATCAGCCGCCGCCACAAATAAGGAACAGACAAAGAGCAACAACAAAAACAACAATAGCAACAGGAGTAACAACAACAACAACAAGTCTAATGGTATACGTTTACCGCGCATCAATGAAAAGGAGCGCAAAGCATTAAATCAATTAGCCCAAAGTATTTTGGATTTAGTGCAAACTCAAGCAAACAATGCAAATGAAGAATGGAAACAATATGTGGAGCTGCAACGTTTATTAAATTCTATGATACAGCATGAGAAACCATTGCAAAATGTTGTCTGTGCACCAGATGATGGCAATCTTAATGAACAAATGCGTCTGGCCAAAGTTGAAGCATTCAATGCTTGGGCACAAGCTGGTGGCGTACATAGCGATGCCGTTGAGATTGCTACGTTTCCGGGTTATCAATTGGGTCCGCGTGCCACACGAGATTTAACTGCTGGCGAACAAGCGTTAAGTGTGCCACGTGAACTGGTATTCTCTGACGAGCACTTACCTGACACTACACGCACATCCTTAAGCAACTTTCCGCTACTAACTAATCTTAATTTGGCCTATGCCTTGGTCACTGACAAGGTTCGTGGTGTTGCAAGCTTTTGGTATCCGTACACAAACACACTACCATCACGTTACAACACGGTACTTTACTATACTGTTGAGCGAATGCAACGTTTACGCCGCACATCTGCTTGTGGTGCAGCATTGCGTCAATGTCGTGTCATTGCACGTCAATATGCATCAATGTATATGTGTGCACACATCCAGCCCGACGATAGTCTCATGGCCGTACTCTTCACTCAATACGGACTATGCTATGAGCTCTATAGGTGAGTAACCATATGTGTATGTATATATGTGTGTGTGTGAGATCTGCTCTGCTTTTGCTTTTGCTTTATTTGGCCCTCAATTTCATCATAAACAACAATTTCAACATTCCTCCCGCTCCCTCACCATAGCACTTTCATTGCTCGATCGCATTTAAAGGTCACAAACAAACAAAAACAAAATTGAAAAAAAAAAAAATCTAAATAAAATTCAAATTCAAAAATTCGAATTTCGAAATTTTTTACTTTACATTTTTACACTTGCGTATACTCTGCTAAAGTGAAGTACATCTGTTTTTCAAGTTTTTTTTTTTCTTTTAAAAATTAAATTGTTAGAAAAATATATATTTAAAATCTACAAAAAAAAAAAATTGGAAATTTTCTAAAAAAAAAAATGCATATTAAAAAATTTCAAATGCATTAAAACCTGTTCAAAAATTTTAAATGCATTTAAAAATATTTAAAAATTAGTAACGTTTTTTTTTTCTTAAAAAATTAAACTTCTTAAAAAATATATTTAAAATCTAAAAAAAAAATTATTAATTTATTAATAGAAATGCATATTAAAAAATTTTAAATTAATAAATTTTGAAAAACTATTTAAAAATTTGTAAAAAAAAAAATTCCAATTGTATTAAAAAAATATTTAAAAATTATTAAAAAAAATATTCAAAAATTCATTGGAAAATTTTAAACTAAAAAAATGTAAATTAAATGCTAAAATTCATCAAATAATATGAAATGCATTAAAAAATATTTAGAATTCATTATAAGAAATGCATATAAAAAATTTTCAAATGCATTAAAAACTATTTAAAAATTAGTGAAAAAAAATTCAATTGCATTAAAAAATATTTAAAAATGAATAAAAAAATATTTTAAAATTGATTGCATTAAATAATTTAAAAAGCATTAAAAAAAATATTTAGAATTTTTAAAAAAAAAACATTTTTAAAATTTATTGAAAAAAATGTGTTAAAAAATTTATATTAAAAAATTAATTGAAAAATCTAAAATGCTTAACAAAATATTTTAATTTTAGCAAAAAAAAATAAAAAAATAAATAAAAAATTGTAAATTCATAAAATAAAATATTGATAAATTATTACAAGGGAGTGAAATCTTAAATAAAAATAAAATAATAAAAATAAAAAAAATAAAATAATAAAAATAATTAAAATAAAATAATAAAAATAATTAAAATAAAATAATAAAAATAAAATAATATAAGAAAATAATAAAAATAAAATAATATAAGAAAATAATAAAAATAAAATAATATAAGAAAATAATAAAAATAAAATAATTAAAATAAAAATAAAATAATAAAAATAAAAATAAAATAATAAAAATAAAATAATAAAAATAAAAAAAATAAAATAATAAAAATAAAAAAAATAAAATAATAAAAATAAAAATAAAATAATAAAAATAAAAATAAAATAATAAAAATAAAAATAAAATAATAAAAATAAAATAATAAAAATAAAAATAAAATAATATAAGAAAATAATTATTTTTTCGAGACTTTAAAGACTCAACATTGCACTTAGTGTTAAACCTATTAAAAAGAGCAAAATATATCAAACATTTTAATTCATTTAATTCATTAATATCGTAGAGTATCGCTTCATTTTGATGTACATCATATTTGTTTTGCTTTTAAAGTTTATTTTTATTTTTATATTTCAATTGAAATGAATGTTGAATATGTTGTCCTAAAAAAAAATGCCAAATAATTGAAAAACAGCAAAGCCGAACCATTTTATACACTTTCTTAAATATTCCATTGCATTAAATAGATTTTTTTATTTCATTTTTATTTATTTTATTTTTCATATTTTTTTTTGTTTTTTTTTTTTTACTACATTTTAATTTCAGTAAAGAAAATAATAATAATAATAATAAAAACAAGAGAAAAAAATAAACAATATAATAAACTTATTTACATGCTTATGAATATATGTGTGTGTGTGTGTGTGTGTGTGTATATATATTATTTATATTATATTTTTTATGCTATATATTTACGTGTTTTATTTTTTAATTACTTTTTTTTTTGTTCTTTTTGGGCACAAAAATGTTTGAAAAAGAGTGGAAAAAAAAATCAAAATAAAAAGTATTTAATAAATATAGTCGATATTTTTCTAGTATTATTTTATTTTTGTTTTGCAGTATTTCTAGTATTTTTGAGCAATTGCCAGTTTTCTTGTTGTTGTTTTTTTCTCAGTGCACTTAAATGTTTGTTTCGCCCACGTTTCTAGCGTGTTTCTTTTAATTGCCGAATTTATAAATTTTTTTGTATTTTTTTTTTCCGTTTTTTTGTTTTTTTTTTTTTTGGTATTTATTGTCCTCAAAAATGTGTGTTTTTTTTCGTAATTTTTTTTCTTTTGAAATTTTTTGCAGAATTTTTTTTATTTTTTTTTTTTGAAAAAACAAAAAAAAATATGAAAAATAAAATAAATAAAAATGAAATAAAAAAAATCTATTTAATGCAATGGAATATTTAAGAAGTGTATAAAATGGTTCGGCTTTGCTGTTTTTCAATTATTTGGCATTTTTTTTTTTAGGACAACATATTCAACATTCATTTCAATTGAAATATAAAAATAAAAATAAACTTTAAAAGCAAAACAAATATGATATACATCAAAATAAAGCGTAATACTCTACGATATTAATGAATTAAATGAATTAAAAAGTTTGATATATTTTGCTCTTTTTAATAGGTTTAACACTAAGTGCAATGTTGAGTCTTTAAAGTCTCGAAAAAATAATTATTTTCTTATATTATTTTATTTTTATTTTTATTATTTTATTTTTATTATTTTATTTTTATATTTATTATTTTATTTTTATTTTAATTATTTTATTTTTATTATTTTCTTATATTATTTTATTTTTATTATTTTCTTATATTATTTTATTTTTATTTTTATTATTTTATTTTTATTTTTATTATTTTATTTTTATTTTAATTATTTTATTTTTATTATTTTCTTATATTATTTTATTTTTATTTTTATTATTTTATTTTTATTATTTTATTTTTATTATTTTATTTTTATTTTTATTATTTTATTATTATTATTTTATTTTTATTTTTATTATTTTATTATTATTATTTTCTTATATTATTTTATTTTTATTATTTTCTTATATTATTTTATTTTTATTATTTTATTTTAATTATTTTTATTATTTTATTTTTTTTATTTTTATTATTTTATTTTTATTTAAGATTTCACTCCCTTGTAATAATTTATCAATATTTTATTTTATGAATTTACAATTTTTTATTTATTATTTTTTTTTTTTTTTGCTAAAATTAAAATATTTTGTTAAGCATTTTAGATTTTTCAATTAATTTTTTAATATAAATTTTTTAACACATTTTTTTCAATAAATTTTAAAAATGTTTTTTTTAAAAAATTCTAAATATTTTTTTTTAATGCTTTTCAAATTATTTAATGCAATCAATTTTAAAATATTTTTTTATTCATTTTTAAATATTTTTTAATGCAATTGATTTTTTTTCACTAATTTTTAAATAGTTTTTAATGCATTTGAAAATTTTTTATATGCATTTCTTATAATGAATTCTAAATATTTTTTAATGCATTTCATATTATTTGATGAATTTTAGCATTTAATTTACATTTTTTTTTAGTTTAAAATTTTTCAATGAATTTTTGAATATTTTTTTAAATAATTTTTAAATATTTTTTTAATACAATTGGAATTTTTTTTTACAAATTTTTAAATAGTTTTTCAAAATTTATTAATTTAAAATTTTTTAATATGCATTTCTATTAATAAATTAATAATTTTTTTTTTTAGATTTTAAATATATTTTTTAAGAAGTTTAATTTTTTAAGAAAAAAAAACGTTATTAATTTTTAAATATTTTTAAATGCATTTGAAATTTTTTAATATGCATTTTTTTTTTTAGAAAATTTCCAATTTTTTTTTTTTGTAGATTTTAAATATATATTTTTCTAAGAATTTAATTTTTAAAAGAAAAAAAAAAACTTGAAAAACAGATGTACTTCACTTTAGCAGAGTATACGCAAGTGTAAAAATGTAAAGTAAAAAATTTCGAAATTCGAATTTTTGAATTTGAATTTTATTTAGATTTTTTTTTTTTTTCAATTTTGTTTTTGTTTGTTTGTGACCTTTAAATGCGATCGAGCAATGAAAGTGCTATGGTGAGGGAGCGGGAGGAATGTTGAAATTGTTGTTTATGATGAAATTGAGGGCCAAATAAAGCAAAAGCAAAAGCAGAGCAGAGCAGATCACACACACACACACACACACACACACACATATACATACACATATGGTTACTCACCTATAGAGCTCATAGCATAGTCCGTATTGAGTGAAGAGTACGGCCATGAGACTATCATCGGGCTGGATGTGTGCACACATATACATTGATGCATATTGACGTGCAATGACACGACATTGACGCAATGCTGCACCACAAGCAGATGTGCCGCGTAAACGTTGCATTTGCTCAACAGTATAATAAAGTACCGTATTGTAACGTGATGGTAATGTATTTATATACGGATACCAAAAGCTTGCAACACCACGAACCTTTTCAATGACCAAGGCATAGGCCAAATTAAGATTAGTTAATAGCGGAAAGTTACTTAAGGATTTGCGTATAGTTTCAGGTAAATGCTCTTCAGAGAATACCAATTCACGTGGCACACTTAACACTTGTTCGCCAGCAGTTAAATCTCGTGTGGCACGCAAACCCAATTGATAACCCGGAAATGTAGCAATTTCAACGGCATCGCTATGTACGCCACCAGCTTGTGCCCAAGCATTGAATGCTTCAACTTTGGCCAGACGCATTTGTTCATTAAGATTGCCATCATCTGGTGCACAGACAACATTTTGCAATGGTTTCTCATGCTGTATCATAGAATTTAATAAACGTTGCAGCTCCACATATTGTTTCCATTCTTCATTTGCATTGTTTGCTTGAGTTTGCACTAAATCCAAAATACTTTGGGCTAATTGATTTAATGCTTTGCGCTCCTTTTCATTGATGCGCGGTAAACGTATACCATTAGACTTGTTGTTGTTGTTGTTACTCCTGTTGCTATTATTGTTTTTGTTGTTGCTCTTTGTCTGTTCCTTATTTGTGGCGGCGGCTGATGTTGATGTCGCTGCCGCTGCCACTGCCGTTGCCGTTGATTGTGGCTGCGCATTTTTATGTTTATTATTACGTTTATTATTTTTACCCATTGTATTTTTTTTCTTTCTTTGCGTGTATTTTCTTTACAATTCAATTGAGCGCAAATCAAAAAAAAAGAAAAAAAAATTTACCGGTTAAAAGACGCCGCCGCGCAGCAAGAGACACAGACAAAACAACAAACCAAATAAGGGTAAATATTATATATGTAAATGCAGCACTGCCAACACGTGTTGCCGCAGCAACAGCTGATTGCGCACAGTACGCTGCTCATGGTCGTAGAAGATGGACAATGCGCGGTATAGATGTTGAATGCAAAAGTTGTGACGTCTTCATTTTGCAATTAATTAAGAATATTACTGCAACAGTTTTGTATTTATAATTTATATTTCATTATGTTAATTTTAGTAATTAATACATATTAATAATAATGCCTTAATATGTGCATATAATGTTAAACAAAAATTTTATCACATTGTATTTTGTGACGTCATACTAAACGCAAAATATTTGCTGTGCCTGCTGAACTGCGTATTGCGCAAAAATGAGCAAAACATCGATAATTATCGCTAATGGCAACTCTGTTAACACTGCGCAGTCACATTGCGATAGACAGTGAAGAATTTTGTTAGTTGATTATTTAAAAACGTGCTTTAATCTCACAGCAAATTAAGCAGTTTGTAACTTTTTAGCAAGTAAAATAAAATAAAAAAAAAATGGGTAAACATACAAAAGTCATAGACAGTGATGCAGCATTGCCTTTAAAGAAAAAGAAAACAGGAACAGCAGCAGCGGCAGCAGCAGGAGCAGGAGCAGCAGTGCAAGAAAATGGACATGGTAAAAAGAAGGAAATCAGGAAACGTAATAACGGTGAAAGTGATGGCGATGTAACGCAATTAAAGTTAAAGAAAAAGAAAACAATAGCAACTGGTAAAGAAAATGTAGAAAATGAAATGAAATTGATGGCAAAGAAACGTAAATTAAATAAAAATGAAAAACAAGAAAAAGCGGCAGAAAAATTCAACGATCAGCAGAATGATGATGATGATGATAATAATGATGATGATGATGCTAATAATGCTGATAAATTGAATAAAAAAATATTTAAACTCTTTAATAAATTAAAAAATAATAATAATGAAATTGATATGAAATATCTTAAAGAAATTTCTCATTTACTTAATGAAGAAAAAAATATAAAAAAATTTACTGTGACATGTGCATATACATTAAAACGTTTAATACGTTGCACAGGTGCTGATAATATGGAAACTGTAGCATTATATGCTAGTTGTCTATATCAAATAATAAAAGATGTGCCACAAATTTTAACCAATGGCATTGAATTATTAAATATAATGAAAAATGAATTAGCTGTCGGTGCTGGGCAACATAAAGGTAAAGATGATACACAAGCAGCCGTTGGACAATTAATGATAGCATTGGCATTATTAAAAAATTTAATAAATAAAAAAGAAATAAATATAAAATTAATGCAAGCAATATTTGAAATACTTGTGGAAAATTTAAAAAAACGTGAATATTTGGCAGCATTATGTGGTGATATTATAATTGAGACGCTAATAACAGCAGCCGTAAGTAGTAGCAGCCAGCAAGCAGTAAAAATTTCTTTAATAATCTAATATTTTTTTATTTTCATTTTAGCAGCACAACAAAGATTATTTTAAACTTTATATTTGGCCATTATTGGAAGCAGAAGTTTGTAAACCCATCGATAATTTAAAACTTTTCAATTGCAATTTATTGCTAGCTTTGCATAATAATTTTCCCACTGTGCTTACAATTTCATATATTGAAACAAAATTATGGCCAGGCAAGCAGCAGCCAGTAAATTATGATCAAATATTTAATTTATATGCAAATAATTTATATTTAAATCATACGGGAAATAATTTATATACAAATCTTGCTAAATTTCTTTTGCAACATGAACCAGCACGTTTAGCATGGTTACAACATTTAAATATATTATTGCCACAACATAAAGGCAATACTATTAAATGTTATATTTTATGCACATTAACATATTTCATTATGTTTTATAATTGTGATATAAATTATTTACAAAAATTATTTGATATGCAAATATTATTAGAATTTTTAATGCAAGAATTACAAAATGCTAAAATGTTGCAAGAATCCAAAGCAACAGTAACACAATTAATACATCATAGTTATTGTATACAATTTGAATTAGCATTAATTATTGCCTGTGAAAAACAATTAAAAAATGATGAACAAAAATTAATAATAATTATGTCATTATTAAAATTAAATCCATTATTTGATAATGTAACGCAAACACATCGTATAACATTAAAATTAACAGATAAATTGCAACCACAATCAATTTATATTATATATAAATTTTATAAAGAACATTTTGTGCAACATGCTGATGATGTAAAAAAAATTCAACGTTTACATTGCATAAATATGATGCAACAATTAATAATACGTAATCCCAATATATTAAAAGAAACTGAAGAAATTAAATTTTTATTATATGCTGCATTATTTCATATTGATAATAATATGAAATTATGTACAGCTAATGATGCAGCTACATTTAGTCGTTTAGCTGCAACACGTTGTGAAGATATACTTATGGAATCTTTAACATTAGATATTGGAAATAGTAATCAAAAATTATTGGCATTCAATAAGCAATTACGTTGCGCATTGCAATTGTTGGCAAAAGAATTGAAAGAAACAAATGTTAATCAAACATTGCGTGTTAAACAAACAACAAAAATGCAATTGGCATGGGAAAAAATATTGCCAGTATTACAAAGTAAATTACCAAAAATTAAAGAAGAAAACGAAATTGAAATTGATAGAAAATTACGTTTACAATTAATATTTGATGCAATGATATTATATTTGGGTTTAGCAATATATGCGCCAAGTTGTAAAATAACAGCTGATATGTTGCAAGATTTACTTATATGCAAAGAGAAAGCATTAAATGAAAATAAGCAAGGAAAGAAGAAATCAAAGGCAAAGGTAAGTGATGAGTGAGAGTAGAGTTAGCTATAAAAAAAAAAAATATATTATAAAAAAAAATATATATATATATAAATTGTAACTAAACTCTCCTTATCCTTGCAGCAAAATGATATCGAGGAGCCAAAGTGGCAAGATGTTTTTACAGATTTACTGTTGCAATTAATGGTGCAAGTGTCACATTCATGGCGTGACTTTGGTTTAAATATAACAAAAATGTTGCTGCCAGAATTGGGCAGAGATAATCTTGGACAGATGTTGGAAATGTTGGATATGCATGCAAATCCATTGGCTGAAAAGCAAACGGAAAATAAAGAAGATGATGAGGAGGAAGAAGTTACAGATGTGGAAGATGAAGAAGTTGAGGAAGAAGATGAAGAAGTTGAGGAAGAGGATGAAAATGCAGAAGTTGAAGAGGATGAAGAAGCAGAAGTTGCTGATGAAGAAGCAGATGACGATACTGATGATGATGATGATGATGATGATGAAGATATAGAAAATGATATGCAAATACCAGAAGCATTACGTGCATGGCAAGATCAAAGCTGTGATAGCAGCGTCGATTGGAATGATGTTGATGAAGAGGAAGGTGAACGTCTTAATCGTGCATTGGCAACAGCATTTGCTGCATTTAAACCAAAATCATCATCATCAAATAATAAACAACAAAAAAATGGTAAAAAACCATTAAATAAAAGCGAACGTTTAGATAAAACACAATTAATGCATTTTCGTGGACGTGTCATTGATCTTATTGATATATTTATACAAGATGATACTAAATCTGATATATATCGTGATGCATTAATTGGTTTATATCAAGTTATTAAAATTAGCAGCGCTGATCAATTTCTTAAAACATTTACAAATAAATGTAAAAAAATTTTACGTAAAATTTTAACACGCAATGTTAAATTTGATAAACATGAAGATAAATCATCAATTTTAGATACTATTCAAGAATTTATGGCACATGATGAGCAAACAGAGGAGAAACAACAACAACAACAACAACAGCAACAATTGCCTGGAATAAATCGTTTAAATAAACAACAAAAAGAAGAATTATTAGAATTACGTGGCAAATGTATTGGAACATTAATTTTATTATTTAATAATGTTAATGATCTAACAGAAACAACAGATGCCTGGCAATTATTACATAGTTATATTAATGATTGGGCCACACAACGTAATACACAACATACACTTGCTACTTTCGAGACATTATTCTCAGCCTGTCGTAATTGGCCTGGCGCAATGCCAATGATAAATACATTTAGCTCTATCTTATCTAAGGATAATTGTTTAAAATATCGTCGTGTGCAGATTATAAAATTATTAAGTTGTCATGCAAAACGTTTAAAAGATTTACTTGAGAAACCAGAGAATGCAGCAGCATCTAAAATATTTTATAAGAATTTAGAGAAATTCAAAGAAATTGATAATAACGATGGTAAAAAGCATAAACAGCAACTGGAAAATTTAATGCGAAAAATCAAGAATATACAATAATAAAAAAAAATAATAATAATAAATATAAAAAATAAAAAAATAAAATAAAATAAATAAAAAATATAATTTACATAAATATAAAATATAAATAATAAAAAAATAAGTAATAATAAAAAATAAGAAAAAAAAAAATATAAATAAATAATAAAAAAAAATACATAATAAAAAAATAAGTAATAATAAAAAAATAATTATTTATATAAATATAAATAATAATAATAATAATAATAAATAAATAATAAAAATGAATAAAAAATAAGAAAAAAAAATAAATAATAATAATGAATAAAAAATAAAAAAAATATATATAAATAAATAATAAAAAAATAAATAATAAAAAAAAAATTATTTATATAAATATAAAATATAAATAATAATAATAAATAAATAATAATAATGAATAAAAAATAAGAAAGAAAAAAATATATAAATAAATAATAAAAAAAATAATAATTATTCATATACATTTTTTTTTTTATTTTCCTTTATTATTTTTTTTTTATTTGTTATTATTATAATTATTTTTTTTTATATTTTTTATTATTATATTTATTTTATTTATTTCGTTTTTCTATTATTTATTTATTATATTTTTTATAATAAAATAAAAAAAAATTTATATTTAAATAATACAAAAAAAATGAAATAAATAAAATAAATGTATAAAAAACAAAAAAAAAAAGTAAAAAAAAAAGAATGTACAACTATAAAAACTGTTAATAATTTTTATATAGTATATATTATGTACAATCTGCAGTCTATTATCTATTAATTCTATATATAGATTCATAATGTTTTATATTTGGGCTAATCCCAGAAGAAAAAAAAATTGTTCAAAATTTTATTAGAAAAAATCATTTTTTTTTTTATAGACTTTACACTAGACATTGAATTTTATAAATTCATAAAATAAAGTGTATTTTTTGACAAAACGCATATAGCTCTTTTTTTTCTATACGTTTTTCTTTTTACAGCAGCAGTCAGTATAATATATATATATATATTCTTGTTCAATCTTTACAGCAATCGAACATATAACATTTATATGTGCATCACAGTTTGTCTATCGTTGCATCTGCATAACATTTGGCATATATATACTTTCTATGCTTATAAGCTATATATACATCGAAATCAGACAGATTTGCAGATACTATAACATATAGCTGTCATAGGAACAATCGCTAAAAAATTGAATTTATCTAGGAAAAACTTTTCTGTTTAAGCTACACGACTGAAACTTACAAGACTTGAGCATAGTGACGACTTACACGTTTCATATAAATTTGATGAAAATTGAACCATTATATTACGTAGCTGCTATAGGAACTATCGGTCCTAAATTGAGATTTTGTATGAAGAACTTTTACGTTTCTTAAGCTATGTGAATGAAACTTTCAGAATTTGAGTTTAGTGACGACATATATATATTTGGCAAATTTGGTCTAAATCGTATTACTATATCATATAGCTGTCATACAAACAATCGGTCCTAAATTCAGATTTTGTATGAAAAACTTTTACGTTTCTTAAGCAATGTGAATAAAACTTTTAGGATTTGAGTTTAGTGACGACATATATATATTTGGCAAATTTGGTCTAAATTGTATTACTATATCATAT
>JBAMBR010003111.1:0-157097 GCA_037044475.1 Zaprionus obscuricornis | reverse complement strand
AATATGGTGCATAATAAGCCGCGTCGCAGCAACGCACAGACAAAGACGCAATCAAAGAAACGCTAAGAGCAGTCAAACACTCAAGTCAGTCAGTCAGCTAGTATTCGCCTAGAATTTTTTTTTTGGGCAATATTCTTTCTGTTGCCTTTTATTACATGTGATAATGATAATGGATTTGAATTAATTAAAAACAAAAAGTATATCCGGCTAATCGGAGAGTATCTCTACTTCAATTAAGGTACTAGAAGAATGAGCTGTTGTGGCATTATCTTCTGGCATTATGCTGCCGCTATTATTTGTCGTCTTTTCACGCTCGATAATCGCCTTGACGGCATCAGCTGCTTTGTGCATCTCGAGACCTTCCAGCATATAGGCCCAATTGTCTAATGTGGCATCATCATCATCTGATATCCAATTGGTTAACATTTTGGTGCAGGCAATGGCAGCTGTAGGATTCTCCATTTGAAAAAATAGCAGCTCATCGTTGCTGAAGCCAATCTTCTTTCCAACTTTCATCCAGGGTTCACCTATTAGTGGCGTTATCTCGTCAATGTGGGCGGGTGTAACCATTAATGGTTTTTCATGTGCCGGTGTCTCATCAACATCTTCTACTCCATCCTCAACTACTTCTAGTTCCTGTTCAGGTTCATTCTCCTGCAGCGCAACGGATGCATCATGCTCTTGTTCAGAGGGCAATGCATTGTTTGCGTTTATGCCATTGTTTTGCTCCTCCGTTGCATTATTGGATGTGGCGTTCGTCTGTTTTAGTAATTCTTTTTCACGTAGTAAACGTTTGCGCACCACATCTAAGTAGTCGGAGATTTTGCATGACGGTTGCGATACGAACGTAAAGAAATGTGGTGTTTGTCGTGCCAATAGACGCAGCGCACGCCATTCAAAAGCAGGATCGATTTTCTCAGATGGCGTCTCCAAATATGTCTCCAACATGGGCAGAAAATTGCGTTGCTCGCTCTTGCACGCCTGCAGATTATCTGGCGAATAATTCCAGAGCCGCGTCAGGTTATCGCTATCGAGAAAAAATTCAATTTAATTATAAATCTAAAATTTGCATTAGGCTGCAGTTGCATTTACTTACTTGCCAAGAAAGAACTTGCCATTGCGTGCCGCATCGCGTAAACAATCGCCCAGCGGTCGCTTGAAACGTTTGGCAGGTGGCGGTTTTACTTCCTCATCTTGAGCGGGCTCATCGGTACTTGATTGCTCTGGTTTTTTAAACTCTTTGCAGCCATCATTTTTCCAATTGTTCCACATCTCTTCACGTTGCAGCATATGTTGCACAGTGCGTGCAAATCGTCGACCATAGGGTGGCGTCTCTTCCAGTAACTTGAAGACGCGCTGCTCAGTCTCCTTGATAAAGTCCGACTGAGTAGTCGTCAATGTATACGAATCGCTATAAACAGAGATTTAGAATCTACACTCCATAAAATATTATTTAGCTTTACTTACATTTTAAACTTGACGCTGACCTGCAGATACTGAAATAATATGAGGAATTGTACCAGCACTGCACGTCGAAAATTTGAGTCGGACAGCTGAAGTGCCAATAGCTTGGGATTGGTTAGAAACTTGGCAAAGAAATGATGATCCTTGCGTACGGCAAGTGCTGCCGCAGCATCAACCGTCTGCTCATCGATATCGATATCCATAGCGTCGCCATTTACATTGCCATTGCTCACAGTGGCTTCACTGTTGGGGCGTACATCCTCTAGCTTGAAGCTGGCAAATGATTGCAGAATAGTTTCAGCATGCTGCAAATTAAGAATATTTCAATAAGCGAATTATTAAATCAAATTTTGTGACGTTACTTGCCATTTGAAACATCTTCCATTGCGCCTTGCTGTAACATTGATTGGGATTACGAAAGAAATCCTGCAGAGACCAGAACTTGCAATATAAATCATAGTCAATCTTAAGTGGAATATCCTCGGCTGTATCCTCTAGTTCTTTGTTATCAATGTCATCATGGTCTTTGCTATCCAGTCCATATTCGGTAAAGTTATCCAAGTTGAACTCGGAAACAATATTTAAGCCCGAACGTTCCGAGAATGGGAAAAACTTGGAGAGAAAGAGCAAAATGCGACCACAAAAAACGGTATTTTGTGTTCGAGATAGTCGTCGCAACAAATCATTGCACATGCGTAACAGATTATTCTTGCAAGAGGCAAAGAAGATCTCTTCCTTCCAGACCTCGACAAGATCTTCGACAAATCTAAAGATTTTCTCACATTTATTCAACGTGACCACATCAAAAGTGTCGCCCAAAAGCACAACGGGTATTGTATTCGAAACAATTTCGGCACGCGCTGCCTCCACAGAGAGACGAACCAATGCTCCAATATGTTCCACGTCGTCTTCAAGTCGCTTCATTAGAACTTCGCGAAACGCTTGATCCAGTGGAGAACGTTTGTCATGCTCTGAATTGGAACTAAAACTATGATAATCCTTCACTAGCAGCTCAACGCTATTCTTCTCAATTGCCTGTTCTAACGCAGTCTATAAACAAAAAATATGTGTATATAAATATTTTGAGTTATTGCCATTGCCGGTTTTCAGTGTTCACCTCGAATGATTTTTGCAGAGAAAAGAAATTTGCTGACCTCGGCGCTGTTGTGCCGGGCGATGTGATTTCCGTGCTCATGCTTAATATAATTTCGTTTATTTAATTAATTATATTACGTTCAACAAAGAGAAAATGCAATTTACTGATGGATAATGTGAAAACAACAAACTAAAATGAAAAACTCACATTAAATTGGTGCTGCCAACTTAACTAAATGGCATTAACTAAAATACTATGGTCACACTGTCGAGTAAAACAAATCACAGTATCGATAATTTATCGATGTCTAAATTCAAATTAATAGATTTCATATGGCGGCTTATTTAAAAAGCTTAACGTATAAAAGAACATATGAAAACGAATATTTCTTTTGTTTTTAGTATTTATTAACCTTCACTGAAAATCATACAAGTATATAACACTATTGTTCTAATTGCTCCTTAGAATTTAGTTACAACTTGTTTCAAGCATAATTATGCATACATTTTATTGCTTCTCTTTGTCTATATCTGTTGTTAGCTTTGGTTTCATTATTTTTTTTTTTTTTTTTATTAATATTATTATTATTATTATTATAATTATACTTAATTGCAATCTCATAATAGGCATGGTGTAAATTATTGAAACTACTATAACTAATTATTTGTAATTGCTCCATTTTTGTTGTTGGATTAAAATACTTTGCGTTCGTAATAGTTTTAGTTTATTTGCTTAAAACCTAGGGAAATCGATCAAATATAATTGAGGGGAAAAGTTGTTATCATTTTGTTAATCAGTTTTCTTTTTGTTTTTTTATAGATAAGATAAGGTGAAATTTAGGCTTGAGGAAGTTCTAATAATTCGATTCAGCAGCGATTTAGCTAGAAGATCATGTTCACACTTGTCCAAATGTTACAATCTAACTAATGGCAAAAAAATACACATTAGTGGTATTCAGTTATCATCATCTCAATGTTTTCTAATAAATAAACAAATAACATATATATATATATGTACATATATATATATATATATGAATATATCATATCGTATTATAAATCTTAATAGTTCAACTAGGAAGAATTTGTAGGTTTAACTGTAAGATACTTATTGCTTAGTTTTCCTTTCATTCATTAATTAGTCGACGAGGTACAAAGTTATATATACTAAATATATATGTATATACATATTATTATATATATACATATATATATATATATTTGAAAATTAGATGTTTTCTTGTTGTTGTTGTTGTTGTTGTAAGCATAATGAGGTACATATTTATCGACATCATTTTAATTGAAATTATCGAGAAAAATCGCGCATAGAACATTGTACCGAAAGTTCACTGTACGTTTTGTGTATTTTCGTTTTCGTTTTCATTTTCAGTTATTGAAATCTTTCGTATTAACTTAATGCTAAATACCACAGTCGAAGTATGTACTAATTATATGTACACATCTTTATCGTTATCATTATCTTTATCGTTATTGTTAAATTTATCTATTCAGTATACTCACTATATATAGATACTTAAACTTATTGTTACTGTTACAGCACGCGCTCATTTTTATACACGGTATATTCGAGTAGCATTTTTGAAGCATTTTATTTCCCGTCTTCTCTTCATTTTCTTCTAATGTCATTAACAACTTCGTTTTGTTATTTCTGTTGCTTTTGTGGTAGTTTTCTCGGATGCGGCTTTAACAGGAGCAACAGCGACATGAGCGGGAGCACGATCAGCCAATAAGCGGGTCATAGTTCCATATGAAGCATTGTCTGTTCCGTAGCATTGGCCATGGAGTTGCACGTCTGTGTAGACATCCATTCAAAATCCTTGATTGTTGCCTAGTTCCAGTAAAATAATTTTGTATTAGATACCATAAACTTTAAAAGATATATGATATATACAAATATATATCTATATGTTTACCTTATGCATAGAATAGACTGCAACGACAACCAGTACATGCATAATGTTGTGAGAGTTGAGATAGAAGTCAACCAAGCCGGGAAACCACTTTTCGGGTATACGCATAGCGCCGATGGCGCCGCCTAATATAGAAACGCCATCCTGGAACAGGACAGGACAATAAAACAAAAAGATTAGCAGGACGAATAAAATTTATATAACCAATATATATGTATGTATGTATATCTGGAGGGGGGAAAAACAAACACAAACAACACACAAACGTCAATAGAATAGAATACAAGAAATACGAGAATACGACTTAATCTTACACTTAATCCATATAAGCAAGAAGTGTAATTACATTTAGGATAGAAAATAGTCAATAATTCACTTACAACTTCGACCTAAGAATGCGCCAGTTAACACAGGCCAGCCAAAAATGTTTGGTAAAAATAACAAGTTAGTCAATCGGAATGCCTTGACATACGCACCTGCAGATAGACATGGGAAAGGGCCATATGACTGCCGCCCACCATTCCTCGTATGCGCAGGAAGGTCAGCACCGAGCGCATAGCGAAGGGCAGAGCAAAGCAGAGACGTCTCTGCCAGGGAGAGCTGGCGGTTAAAGCCTGACGGCGATCGATGATCGGAGTAGGGATCGAGACGATCACAAAGAAGAAAGTAAGACAAGCAGGAAATTAGAAATTATACAAGGAAATTAAATGCAATTTGAATAAAAAAAAAACAAAAAACTAAATGAAAGTCAAATTAATAATAAAAAAAAAATAAAATGAAATTCAAAATAAAAATAAGCAAGAAAATTGATTGAAAGTAAAAATCAAATGTAAACAACTTAAAAACATATATTTATAATTTAAATTTAATTATATTAAATTCAGATGAGTAGATAATACTATAAAATAAATAAATACAACCGATTTGTAGCATAGTATTTATATGAAATTTGAATCTTACCTTGTAGAGGCCCCAAAGTGAGAGCAGACAGTACGAGATGATAATGAACCACTTAAGAAGTGGAGTAAAGCACAGAGTGGTGGCCGTGACCAGAGGCAAGGCACCTGTAAGAAAGACGGAGAGACAGAAATAGAGAGAGATAGAAAGATAGAGCGAGAATGAGAGTGATAGGAAGAAATAGAAATAAACATTCATTGTATAAGACAATAGCAGCAGAGAGTGTATGAGAGACAGGGAGAGAGAGAGAGAAAAACATAAAGTGATGTCATCTATTTCGGTCTTATCAGTGATAAGTCACTTTACAGTCGAGCAACTAAGCTCAGTTTAAAAACGTAAATCGCGTGAGACACAACAGAAAAGCAATGGAAAGCAAAGTAAAAGGAAATGTATTTACTTCCGCTTCCGTCTGGGCTTGCGCCTTGATACTGACCTTCCTGCCAGCCTCATTTAGCACCGCAGTATACGAAGGTCTAAATATTAATACGCCTCTGGCTCATGAAATAATGCGTCAAGCTAAATCAGCTGGAATGCGTTCCTATATTAACGACAGTGTAAAGCCGTGTAATCAATTTTATCAGTATGCATGCGGAAGCTTTCCCAGGATCAATCCGGCTCAAGAGGCATCTAGTACAGATTTTCTACGGACACTCAACACTGGCTATCAGCGACGGGTGCGACAACTTCTCAATGAACCAAAGATGAGTACAGATAGTGCGACAGAGACGAGAGTAAAGTATTTCTACGAGTCATGTAACAACGCCAGGGCACAGCAATGGAATCAACGTCCTCATCTTTTAGCATTACTCAAGGAACTTGGTGGAATGCCGGCCGTAGAGGGCAACGCTTGGGATGAGTCCAAGTTTGATGCGATCGAAATGATGGCGCAATTATTACACCGGTTCGGCAAGATAACACTGCTGCAGGTACAAGTGCTGCCGGGGTTGGCTAATAGTCAGATTAATCGATTATACTTGGGACAACGCGATGATTTGCCAAGAAAAAACGCTGCTATCATGCATATGAGCAATCAAATGAAGTTACAGGATAAACTGGAGCGTCTGCTTGGCTTGAATACAACCAACGCAAGAGTAACGGCCAACGAAATAACTATGCTTAATGTGGAATTGGAACGAGGTGTTGAGGATTTGCTGCCGAGTCAAATGAATCGTTTGCGCATGATGAATGAGATGAGCTTAAATTATGCTCCTAGCTTAAATATAACTCGTTTTGTTCAGCTCTGGCTTAAACATGATTACCAATTGCCAGTCTATGAGTATGGCGCCAGTTATTTCTGGCAACTGAAGAAGCTGCTGTCCAGCACTTCAAAGCGCATCCTAGCTAACTATATGCTTTCAACACTGCTCAATGACTTTGACCTGGAACCATGTGTGCAGAAGACAAGTAAATTATTTGCCGACTTTGTAGATCATATGGTCTATCGTTCACTAGAGAAACAGAATCCTCATATTCCTGGCAGTCTACGACAGTTATGGCAGGAGTTAAAGGAGTCATTTGGAAACATATTACGTGCATCCGGTGCCGGTACCAATTGGCTGGATGATCAGACGCTGAATGAGGCGTTGGCAAAACTAAAGGCCATGTCATTTCACATTTTGGGTGCTGACGCGGAGATACCCTTTGAAAAGTATTATGGCAGCTTGGTTATCAGCACTGCTGATTATTTTGGTAACGTGCAACGTCTATTGGAGATCCGTGCGCGCAACTTGCGTGAGGAATTAGAACGAGCCCCAAATCTTCATGGTTACCATCGAATTGAAATGTCACCATTCTATGTGTCCGAACTTAATCGAGTTATAATTCCGGTTAGTTACATGCAGCATCGATATCTCTTCGACGATGTCTATCCCATGGCACTCAAATATGGCACACTTGGTTTTCTGCTTGCACATGAGATGGCTCATGGTTTTGACGACCTCTCGCGCTTATTTGATGCACAGGGGAATCTAAGAGATTGGTGGCAACAAAATACAACGCAGCAATTTGAGCAGCGTAAACAGTGTCTAGTGCAGCAATTTCATAGCTACTATTACAATGGCATTAGATTACCCAAGCAAACTATGCAGTCAGAGAATATTGCGGACAATGTGGGAGTACGTATTGCCCATGCTGCCTACATGAATTTGATCAGCCAGGTCTACAGAACTGGAGACGGAGGCTTTACCCCGCCTATTGCTAACGCCACAACAACTGTTCTTCCTTTCGCTGGGACAAATATGGTGCTCCGATATGCTGGAGCCGTGGCGTCAAGCTGCGGCTATTAGTAAAAAACATGCCCCAAACGAGATCCGACTTAATGCGATCGTATCCAACTTTGAACCCTTCGCTACTGCATACGAGTGTGGCGAAAAGGCAGCTATGAATCCCACCGAAAGATGCTTTATCTACTGAGAAAAAATCAAACCAATTTTCTATACGCGAAAAATTATACTTATATAATAAAATTAGAATAAACTTATGTATATAAAAATCTATTAAACAATTTTTGATTCAGTTATCGATCGTTTTTTTTGGATTGAGATTGTCACTAATAGTTTTTGAGTTATTTATATTTGTACTTACCAAAACTTTGGCTCACCCAGATGCCAACCATGTCCAGCTTGAGCAAAGTATAGTAAACATTCTCGCCCTTCTCGATGTTCATGAAGAGATGATAGACGAAACTGCCGCACCATGGGGCAACCGAGCCAAAGACATGGCAAAAGGAAAGGAACTTATAACCGCTGTCCCACGGCATGAGACCCGGAACAATGGCCAATATGTAAAATATGGGTATGGCTGAAAGAATAAAGCAACAAAGAAAGAAAACATATACATATGTAAAATTAATAAAACTTATTCCTGAACGATCCTTAAATAAATGAGTAAATAAGAAAATAAATCTTTATTTACATTATTATACAATACATAATAAATAGTTTGTCTATTTACGTATAAGAGAATCATTCAACAGCGATAGCAACTTGACCTATCCCAGGGAAGCAGAGAACGGCAAGAGGAGAAATATATTTACTGATAATTTAAATAGCGTAGCGTCTTAGCAATAATTTGACTCAGTTGATTTTGTATTAAAGACGAGAATGTTGATTGAGCGGATAGTTTGGATTGCGTGGACCTTGGCCCTAGCCTTGGCTCTACATACAGATGATCTCACGACGGATTATGCCAAGCAGATAATACGTGGATCTAAGGTTGCTGAAATAAAGAGTTTACAGGATATGAGTATTGCACCATGTGATGATTTTTACAATTACGCTTGTGGCAATTGGCATCGCCAGAATCCCGCCGATATCGAGAACAAAGCTACGGATACATTCGATCTTATATCCAAGGGATTTAACAGAAGATTGCAAAGTTTGTTACAGTCAAAAGACAAACAAACTTCATCGGTCGAAAAAATGAAAGTTTTTTTTGAATCTTGCATGAAGGTGAATAATGACGATATCATCTATAAACGGGGTCTACAAAGTATCTACGAGACAGCTACAAGCTCCAACTTTACATGGTGGCGTACTGTGGCTCAAATTCAAAAAGAATATGGAATACCAATTATTTTGTCAGTCGATATGAAGTCGAATGTAAAAAACAATTCCGTGAATGAATTCTATGTGACTCCGGGTGATTTCATAACATTAAGTGATTTCTCACTTATTAATCGAATGCAGATCGGTCGTGTAAAAAATCAATTAGAGCATTTACTGGATATAAGCTCACATACTGCCAAGAAAATTGCCGGACAGGTTGTCAATTTAGAACAAAAACTAATCGACGCAAAGAAAAATAATAATCGCAAACGTCTCGACGATGTATTAATTTTGCGCAACGTATCGGATCTTCAATTACAATATGCAACGCATTGGAATTTCACAGAGTACCTAGAACTAGTGATTGGAGAGGGAAATGTGCCGGACCAAATTTACATTTATGGAGGTAACTATCTTGATACTGCATTGCACTTGCTGCAGGCCACGCCACCAAAAACATTGACCAACTATGTCACCTGGAAACTTCTGCAGGAATTCATAATCGAAGAAACACAGTCAGCCAAGTGGTGCACTGAGAAATCAAAAACCTTATTTCCTAAGCTGGCGAAGCATGTTATCTACGAAAGATATCGCAGTTCAGAAACTGAGGCGGATGTTAATCGTGTGTGGCAAGAATTACGTAACGTATTTCGGCAACAGCTAGCAGGTGATAAGTTTGACTGGATTAGTAATGGAACCCGTCAACTGGCAATCGAGAAGCTCGATCGCATGCAACTCTCCATTAATGCTTACGACAATGAGAACTTTGACGAAATTTATGGAAACTTGACGCTATACAGTACAGAATATGTGACTAATGCCCAATGTATTTTACGGGCTCAAGCCAAAAGAAGGGCTTTAGAAGAGACCCACGTAGAAAATGACGCTCCGTCTTACTCGCAGTTAACGAATATTATTACAGTTCCTGTGGCCATGCTCCAACCGCTTTATTTATGGGGTCCCAACTATCCACAGGCTTTAACTTATGCCACGCTTGGTTTTTCACTGGGACGCGAAATAATCCATGGTTTTGATGATACGGGACGTAAGTACAATGCAGAAGGGAACGTGTTGCATTGGTGGGACAGAAAGTCATGCTATGAATTTGATGAAAAGAGAAAATGTTTTCAAGCTCAGTACCACAAGTTTAATTATGGCCCTTACACTATCGATCAGTCCGAAAATATTGCTGACAATGGAGGCATCAAGTTGGCCTATGCCGCATACCAGCGTTGGTTACAACAACAGACCGCCGAGGTGATTCAAAAAGAGACTCTTGCCGGCCTTGATTTGGACAATCGTCAGCTGTTCTTTTTGTCCTATGCACAGGTGTGGTGTACTGATGTTCAACCATTGTACAAGTCTGCAATGTCGTTTCCGTTCAGTTATGCACCGGGAAAATATCGTGTCATTGGATCTCTATCAAATTTTCAAGAGTTTTCATGGGTTTTCCAATGTCCTCAAAATGCAAAAATGGATCCAGAGTATAAATGCGCTATTTACTAAAGATATATGTATATGTTATGTATGATTTATTAACTACATTAGTTTCAAATAAATATCTTCACTTTACCATTTTCAATTATATTCAATTAAATTCAATGTAACATACAGAAGTCTTAGGTTTATTTACATCTGATTAACTCAACAATACATGTGACACTTTGTGATGGGATTTAGGACAGATTCGCTGGCACAGCCAAAAGTATGTGAAAAGACAGGAAAGTTACTAAGCGCACCTTGGACACGTAAAGAATTCGGTATGGAAATAGCAAGCAAAGATTGCTTTTCCCGGAACTGCTCGTTGGCATCGTTACACCACAGCTGGGCATAACTAACGAAGAATAGTTGTTGTGGATTTAAATTCAACTGAGGCAGCTGCTCTGATGACCATGCTGAGGAGGCAAGACTGCCCAAGTATTTCGAGAATGCATCAAATGCCAACTGTATGGCTGTGTTGTCCGCAATATTCTCATCCTGCAGTTCTGTGGCAGGCAAATACTCTCCTGCGTAGCGTAGCCATTCATATTGTCGCTTGAAGCAAGCTCGACGCTTTTCAAACCCTTCCAATGATGTAGCATCCCAGTCGGAACGGTTATCAAAACGATGGGCCAGTTGTTTGGCTAGAATCGTACCAAGACTAGCGTAGCGTAATGCATGCGGATAGTAACGTGACCAAAGGAAATTGGGCTGCAACAATTCCACTGGAAGAACAATTGAATCTTCCAATGGATTAGTTCTAGTAATAGGCTTTTTATAGCTTAATAAAGCTCGTATGTTGTTGGCAAAATTCTGTGGCTTTAGCTCCAGTTCTTTATAGTGCTCTGTAAAATTAACATCCGCATAGCCATCGATAACTAGTTTTGTCACATTCACTTTCTGCAACAGTTTCTGCCGTGTCTCCTCAGATAACCAGTTGGACGTTGTAGAGTTATCCAGAATATTTCGCAAGCTCTGCTTGAGCTGCTGCCAGACGTTATCAATGTCGCTAAGTGCTGCTGCATCAACATAATGTTGATAAGCCATGTTATGCATCAGCTCCGGAAAGAATTGGCGGCAACTTCTCAAACATTGAGGCACCAACTGTTCCCTACCATCGATGTAAAAGTGCTGCAGCAGCTTTTGGAAGATATAATTAACCAGCACTTGAGGAGTTGTCTGTTGTAGTACAGTCATCAGATGTTCCTGATATTTGGGCACATGCTCGTACAGAGTTTCTTGTTTTAGTAACGGACGTGCGAGCGCCAGTTCCACATAGCGCGTAACATTGAAGGCAGCAGAATAGGCTGCCCCCAGCTCGGCTGCAGTACGTGGCTGATCAAGTACACCAAAAGGACGATTAGACATTCCCTTTGACAGCAATTTTTCAAAATCGACGATTTGTTGTGCTCTAATTGTAGCTGTGTCTGTGTCCAAGCCAAGCTGCTTCTCTAATTGAAGCACAATGCGCAACTTCTCATCATCATCATTCTCCAGCCTTTCAAGCAATATGGGCTGCCCAACATAAAGGCGAGTTTCGTTTTGTTTGTGTGGATCGGGAGCCTCCTGAAGGCGCAACAGAATGTCGACACCATACTTTTGCTTGATCTGTGCTACTGTCACCAACCATTCGAAATCCTCTCCAGATTTCTGTTCAAATTCTCCTACAATTTCTGCAACTTGTTGACGATAAATTTCACTAGGCAATTGACGATTTTGTAAACAACTTGTATAGAATTGCTTAAGTTTAAATACGGCAGGTTCGTCGAGATCTTCGTCCGCTGGTTGTTCCAGAAGACGTTGTTGTTTATGCTGATAGCCAGACCTTAAGAGTTGTTGATAGGTTGTTTCACGTGGCCGTGCTGCATTGGCTGGATTAATTTTCGCCCAGTTGCCACAGCTGAAATCAAAGAAATTCTCGCAAGCTTCTAGATCTGGCTGCATAAAATTGCGAATATCCGCGGATTTGGCCAATCGCATTACACGCTGCACATAAGCGCTATCGTTATGTTGCGAAATAAACTGCGCCTCCAGTTGCCTGTGTGTATCCAATAAATGACCCTTCACCACCACATGAATACACAAGCAGCTGAGCCAGAATAGCGCACGAAACAGAGAAAAAAACAAAACGCGTTTCATGGCTGATTAACGAAAACTAAAGAAGCCTTCCGCAACGCACTTTCAATTCACAGCTCAGCTCAGATTGTTCTTATCTCTCTCTCTCTCCGTTTGACCGAGAGTAGCAATACCCGACAACATTTGTTGACTAGCCCGTAGAGAGGAGAACGTGACTAGGTCGCAGCTCACGTAACGTCAACAATTTGATTTCATTGAACACATTATTTATAATTAATGCATTTTTATGTCAAACGAATATGTAATATGTAATTATAATATGAATATGTATTTTTAATAACCAGTTAAGTACAGTGATCTCTCGATATATTTGAAAATTACTCAATTTTAATGCACCAAAGGGTATAATAATTGTTAGTGTAATTATTATTTTTAATATTTCGCTTTTAATAGAAGACAAAAGCCAGCTTAATTTAAATTAAATTTTTTCATCTTCGCGGTTGATAAGTATGCCTAAATCTGATAACCTTAGAACATAAGTCGGCATCTAATCTTTTTAAGCTCTTGCCGTAGAGGTTAGGGACTTGAACTTAATGCTATGTTTACTGAGGCTGACGATCAATCGTCATTTATAAATTCAATAAGAAAGAACATTGCCGTGTATGAAATCATGCAGTTTCATATGAGTCATTTTCAACTATGTATACTATACGGACTGATCATACTTTTTAGGACTCTCGCAGTGCCACATAGCTCAGAAGGGCCGGATTTATTATCACATCATAACATGGCATCCGATTACATAAAAAAAATAATGAGGCAGGCCAAAGCAGCTGAAATGGTAACATTTATAAATAGAACCATGGATCCGTGTGATAACTTCTACGAATTTGCATGCGGAAATTGGGTCAAGCTTAATGAGGCTAAGTTGGGCAAGTTAAGTAAAGGAATTTTTGAGCGTCTGATCAATGGATATGATCTTAAAATCAAGCATGTATTGGAAAACGTAAATGAAGAGTTGATGCCACGATACGACGGAGAAGTAAAACGTTTTTTAAAATCATGCACGTCAATAAAAGAAAATGACAGAACAGTTCGGGATTACCTAAAGCTTCTTATAAACGATTTTGGTTCAATGCCTATCTTAACCGAAGAATGGCAGAACTCTGATTTCGACTGGCTGGGAACTGTGGCTAAATTATCTCAATATTTCGGTATAAATATTATCCTTGGCGCAAAGCTGGAGAAAGATTTTGTTAACCATAAATTGAACAGAGTCTATATTAGCCAACCGGACTTTCCGCTAGTAACTCGTAGCATGTACTTGGACAAACACACAGTGAACTATCGTAATAACTATCAACGCGCAATGGAAGTCAAACTAACGACACTTTTGGGAGTGCATGAAGATCTAGCGAAGTCAACAGCTAAGGAGTTAATGGATTTTGAAGTGCAGCTGGCTAAAGGTCTGCCAAGTGAAACAGATCTGAACTTATCGAATCTTTCGAACATAACAACATTGTCAGAAATTCAAAGGTTATATGCGTCTGATCTGGATATAGAACGCCTAATCCAGGTTTCGTTAAGAGAGCGAATCCAAAACGTTTATAACACTAATCCTGGTTATCAGGAAAATCTTATCACTGTTTTGAAGCGTACACCTAAACGTATAGTAGCCAACTATATATTCTATAAATTGATAGAAGAGTTTTTTGTTGAGCGTGGGAAGAATAAAGCAGAACAAGAAAAAAATTGTATTACGCTAACGAAAAAGTATTTTGGCAAGTACTTAGACAATCTTATCTATCGAAAATACAATGACGATGGAACTTTAGATGATGTGAAGATGATCTGGAACGAGCTGAAAGTCATATTCAAGCAGAAACTGGAAATGGATCCACCCTTACAATGGTTAAGCAATCAAACACGTAGAAGGGCAATCAATAAACTTGAAGCATTGAATCTTGAGGTTAACTCACATGATAATGAGGACCTTGAAAATGGAATAAAAAATCTTTATATGCATGAAGATAACTTTGTGCTCAATCTACGTTATCTTAAAATCAATTCCATTTATCATAAACGAGATCAAGAAAATAAGCCCATTACGGCACTAGATAATAGCCAACAACCGACCTTAACACCAATGAACATTCCGAAAGACAACGTAATCAAGGTACCAGTTGCACTACTCCAACCGTACTATATATGGGGCGTTGGTTATCCAAATGCCATAAAGTTCGGGACACTGGCATCGCTAATTGGACAGGAGCTAACCCATGGCTTTGACAATGACGGCAGCAAGTTTGATGAGAATGGAAGCATTAACGTCTGGTGGGATGATGAATCCACATCCAACTTTTTGGAGCGACAAAGCTGTTTTAAACAACAATATAGTAAGTACGTTTACAATGGAATGCTGTTGCCTGAATCAAAAAATCAAGACGACAATATTGCGGACAATGGTGGAGTGCGATTAGCTCATGCGGCCTATCGTCACTGGATAGAAGCACAAAAGGATTCCGAGGAAGAGGTCTTGAAAAAAGAAAAGCTATCGTCACTGCACTATTCCAACATGCAGCTTTTCTTCATTAGCTACGCTCAAATGTGGTGCAATAATGTTCTACCCGCCGCTGGCGATGTCCGAATTGCTTTAGATCAACACGTTCCCAGCGAATTCCGAGTTAATGGACCACTCTCCAACTTTGACGAATTTGCAAAAGAATTTCAATGCCAGCCAGGAACACAGATGAATCCATTCAACAAGTGTCAGATTTTTTAATTCATCTATAACCAAGTTATAAATAAACGTTTACGAATATAGTAATAATAATAAAAAAAAATATATATATGTATATAAATATATAGTTTGCACTCATGGCATAAATTTTATATTTTCTTTTTTGCTTTTTCAAAGTGTCATCGTTATAGAATTAAATAGTTTGTATAAGACTTCGCTTCTATAGTGTGAAAGCCTTTGTCAATCTAAAACGCAACTCAACGCTAAGCTCTATATTAATTTTGATACATACATAGCAGAGTATATATATGTACATATATTCTTGATAAGCAGCAGAGTCAAAATAGCTTTGTGAGAAGAAAGCATTGTTAGGCATGCCGAAGATTTCATACTCTTGTAAGCTCCTGACGTGTATGTTTGGGAAAAAATTAATATATGCAAGAGTATAAAAACCGACTAATATAATTCGTATTTCCCAAGGTGTATATAAGTCAGAACGAGTTGAATAGTGCTATAATATTATTAAGATTATTCAGATACCAGCAGAATGATTCAATTTTTGTAAAAAACTTATTATATATCGAATTTGCTAGGGTAAAACATCTTCGGCAAATAGAAAATAACATAAACTTCTTACTTTGATTTAAGCTTTAGTTTACTATGGCTGGGTTGATTCTACTTTATGTTTATTTGATAACAACACAGGGTCGCTGCAAAGCCACAGATTTTTGCTGAATTATATTATTAGCTTCGGATCATTTAGTAATGAATACGATCAGTTATTATTCATAAATTGTATAAGAAAGAACGACGATTCATAAGAAATAATGTGGCTCCTTATAAATCACCTCCAACTTTATTTACTATATGGATTTTTAATGATATGCGTCATTTTGGCAGCATCTGAAGAGTCACCACTACTATTACGTAACAACATGGATACTAATTACATAACAATTCTAATGCGACAGGCCAAAGCAGCGGAAATGGTGACCTTTATGAACAGAAGCATTGATCCATGTGACAATTTCTACGAATATGCTTGCGGAAATTGGGTACATATAAATAAGGCAAATTTAGGCAAGTCAACTACAGGAATGTTTGATCGACTAAGCAAGGGTTATGACCGTAAAGTTAAGCAGGTGTTGGAGAATGTCAATGTATATGAGCTACCAAGATACGATGCAATTGTAAAATACTTTTACACATCCTGCATGGAGATCAAGGAAATTGATAAAGATTTTCAGGAGAAAATAAAGACCCTAATAAACGACTTTGGATCAATTCCCTTGTTGAACGACGAATGGCAGGAGACTGATTTCGATTGGCAAGCTACTGTGGCGAACATATCACATTACTACGGTATTAATATTATGTTAGGTGTGGAGATGGGAAAATTCGTCGCTAGCAATAGGGTGACCGCTGTCTACATTAGAGAGCAGGACTTTCCCTTGAAAACTCGTAGCATGTATTTGGATAAACACACGGCGAAATTTCGTTATAACTATCAACGTGCTATACAAGCTAAATTAATGACACTTTTGGGAGTTCATGAAGATTTAGCAAAGTCAACGGCTAAAGAATTGATGGACTTTGAAGTGCAGCTGGCGTATGGACTGCCGAGTGAAACAGAAGATTTGAACTTGGAGGATCTTTCGGTGATGACTACGCTGGATGAAATTCAGAATCTGTATACGCCCGATCTAGACATTTCTCGTCTAGTTGTCATTTCCATGGGTGAAAGAATTGAAAAGGTTTATAACTACAATCCCCGGTATCAAGAAAATCTCATTAAGGTACTTAAGCAAACACCTAAACGCGTTGTTGCCAATTACATATTTTATCGATTAATAGATGACTTTTCTTTTGAAATTGGCAAAACCAAAGAAAAACGAGAAAACAATTGCATTTCTCTAACAAAAAAGTATTTTGCCAAGTACTTAGACAACCTTATCTATCGAAAGTATAATCAAGATGGAACCTCAAACGAATTAGAGACGATCTGGAGTGAACTTAAATTCACATTCAAGCAGAAACTGGAAATAAATTCATCTCTACAATGGATTAGCAATAATACACGTAAATCTGCAATTCATAAACTTGAAAGAATGAAACTTAGGATTAACTCATATGATGAGGAAGAACTTAAAATGGGAACTGAACACGTTTCTACATACAAAAGTGATTTTATGAGGAATATAAATCGCCTTAAACTCGTTACCACGTACTATAAACGTGATCGAAGCATAAACACCATAAAAGCATTCGATCTTAGCGAAAGCCCAAGCTTTACACCAAAAAACATTCTGAAAGATAACGTAATCAAGGTACCAGTTGCTCTACTCCAACCATACTACATATGGGCCAACGGTTACCCAAATGCCATTAAATTTGGCACTATGGCCTCGCTAATTGGACAAGAACTAGCCCACGGATTCGACAATGACGGACGCAAGTTTGATGCGAACGGAAGTATCAGTACCTGGTGGGATGATGAATCCACAGCCAACTTTTTAGAACGACAAAGCTGTTTTAAAAAACAATATAGTAAGTACGTTTACAATGGAAAGCTGTTGCCTGAATCGAAAAATCAAAACCAGAATATTGCGGACAATGGTGGAGTGCAACTAGCCCATGCGGCCTATCGTCACTGGATGGAAACACAAAAGGACACCGAAGAAGGGGACAAAATCTTGTACAAAGAAAAGCTACCGAGTCTGAACTACTCCAACATGCAGCTCTTCTTCATCAGCTACGCACAGATGTGGTGCAATGATGTTTTACCCGCTGCCCGCGATGTCCAAATGGCTACGGTTCAAGAGGTTCCCGGCGAATTTCGAGTTATTGGGCCACTCTCCAACTTTGAAGAATTCGCTAAAGAATTTCAATGTAAGTCAGGTACCCGGATGAATCCATTTGACAAGTGTCAGATTTATTAATTTTTCCTTCTTCTAAATTTTAAATATTTTCATTAAATATTTCGAAAGAATTATTCTGTCTGCTACTTAAAGAATAGAATTAATATTCAAACACGAAATAAAAAATATCTTCAGCAACTCTTTATTTTTGAGTAATCATGCTTATGACATATGGATTAGTTTTCCAGAGTTTTATACATAAATAAATTAACTTTTTAAGATTGCTTCTTGATCGCATTTATTTCACTTTTAATTCTCAGAATATTTCTTTTAATTTGAGCTTTCGTACATTTCGGTTAAGCTTATTCGAATTTGTTTATATTTGATAACCCTAGGGTGAGTTTGATGCTGGAAATATTGAGAGAATAATGAATACATGCAAGCTCAACTTTTTTTTTTTACTAAAATCAGTCATCATTGAAAATTGAATAACAAAGAACGTCGACCATTTGGTTCCATATGAGTTATCTACAACGTTTTATACTATGCGGGGTGGCCATGCTTCTAGTGACCTTTGCAGTGCCTATGAGATTCGATAGCCCAGATTTACTATCGCACCACGATATGCAATCCGACTACCTTAAAGGCATAATGCGACAGGCGAAAGGTGCAGAAATGAACAGCATTATGAACAAAAGCATCGATCCATGTGATAACTTTTATCAATTTTCTTGTGGAAACTGGGCATATCTGAATAAGGCTAGTGTTAGCAAATCAACAACAGGAATGTTTGAACGACTCATTAACGGATTTGCTCTTAAAGTTAAGAAGGAACTTCATAACGTCGATGATTTCTTTATGCCGTTTTACGATGGCGATGTATCACGTTTTTTCAAATCTTGCATAAGAATTAGGATTACCGAAGGTTTCCAAAGTATACTTAAATCTCTAATAGAAGAGTTTGGTTCTATGCCCGTATTAAATAGCAACTGGCAAGAAGTTAATTTCGACTGGCTGGAGACTGTAGCCAAAATATCTCTAAAGTATGGTGTTAAAATTATTTTGGATGCTGAAATTGCCAAAGATATGGCTAACAGCGATGTGAACGTTGTCTACATTAGTCCACAGAACTTTCCGCTAGAAACTCGTAGCATGTACTTTGGTAATCTCACAGAGAACTATCGGATAAAGTATCAACGTGCTATGGAAGTCAAACTAATGACATTTTTGGGGATAGAGGAAAAACAGGCGAAAACAACTGCTGCAGAGTTGATGAACTTTGAAGTACAGCTAGCGATTGGCCTGCCGAGTGAATTGGACACTCACAACTCAGCGAAATCTTTGAGCTTGACACCTTTTGCTAAAATTCAACGATTATACGCTCCTTACCTGGATATTAACCGCCTAGTTAATATTTCATTAGGGGAGCGCTTTCAAAACGTTTATAACACCAATCCTCGTTATCAAAAAAATCTTATCAAGGTTTTAAGGCGTACACCCAAACGGATTCTGGCCAATTATATATTTTATCGATTGATAGACGAGTTTACAGTTGAACTAGGTCAAACGCCAGCCGAGCGAGATCAAAATTGCATTGCGTTAACAAAAAAGTATTTTGCCAAATACTTGGACAACCTTATCTATCGGAAGTATATTCTTGGTAAAATCTCAACCGATGTGAGTACGATCTGGAACGAGCTTAAATTCTCTTTTAAGCAGAAACTAGAAGAGGATCCTTCTTTTCAATGGATTAGCAACCAAACACGTATAAAGGCAATCAACAAACTTGAATCAATGAATCTTACAATTAACTCATATAATCATGAGGAACTAAAAAAAGGTGTCAAAGACCTTTATATATATGAGGATAGATTTATTTGGAATCTACGTCAAACTAAACACATTTCTACATATTATAAACGGCATGAGCTGAATAATCCTATGAAAGCTTTAGATGTTAGTGGTCAGCCGACCATAACTCCAATGAATAATCTAAAAGAAAACGTAATTAAGATACCAATTGCACTGTTACAACCATATTACATATGGGGCAACGGTTACCCGAATGCCATTAATTTCGGTACTTTGGCATCGTTGATTGCACAAGAACTTATCAATGGTTTTGACAATGACGGAAGCAAGTTTGATGCGAATGGAAGAATTAACGCCTGGTGGGATGATGAATCTACAGCCAACTTTTTGGAGCGAGAAAGCTGTTTTAAAAAACAATATAATAAATACGTATATAACGGAAAGCTGTTGCCTGAATCAAAAAATCAAAACGAAAATATTTTGGACAATGGTGCAGTGCGACTGGCCTATGCCGCATATCGTCACTGGTTACAAGCACAAAAAGACACCAATAAGCGGGTCAAGGTCATAGAGAACGAAAAGCTATCATCTCTTAACTACTCCAATATGCAGCTTTTCTTTATCAGCTACGCCCAGATGTGGTGCAACGATGTCTTGCCAGCCGTTCGCGACGTCCAAATTGCTTTGAATCAACACATACCCGGTGAATTCCGAGTTATTGGATCACTCTCTAACTTTGAAGAATTTGCAAAAGAATTCCAATGTCAGCCAGGTACACAGATGAATCCCATCGACAAGTGCCAGATTTTTTAAAATAATACACATATATTACTTCATTTTTTTTTTTTAATAAACAAATGTGAAAATTAATCTTAACGAGATTTATAAATTTTCAAATTAAAAATCTGATGGTTTTTCAATAATTCCATTATTTTCTATAACAATTACATAATAATAATTGATACATATAGAACACTTTCAATTTACCTATGAATTATTTCTAAAAACTTAAACTGGAATTTCCAATGATAAGCTAACACAAAATTTAAAAAACAACTTTGCCAATTAAAAATATAATATTCGGCAAAAATACATAGTTTTATTATACGAATAAAATGAATTAATTAAAAGCCAAGCCAAGTCTAAGGTATGCTAAAAATATGAAAATATCTGCTAATATCTACTACACTCTGAAAAACGCAAATTGAAGTAATTAGTAGCACATACATATGAGTATAAATGTTAATGAATGCATGTAGTGAAAGTTATGTGATTTTATTTATGAATTTTCAAATGTTATCAGCTTTAAGCTTTTGATTTTTATTATTGTTCATTTTTTATTATTATGAGGCTGAACTCGCATTTTACTTGATAAGAATTCTGAGTAAGTGAATGAACGTTATTTCTAGCCTATTGCAAATAAATTCAAAGCTTAAGTTCATTTATTGAAATCAGTCATCATTCGTAAATTGAATAAGAAACATCGTCAACGCGTTTGAAACTATGCTGTTCCATATAAGAGATCTCCAGCGATATATACTATATGGAATGACTCTTATATACGGGAGTTGTGCACTACCGTATAAATCAGAAGAACCAGACCTTTTATCGCAACATAACATGGAGTCTGATTACATTAAAAGCATAATGCGACAAGCCAAAGCAGCGGAAATGTCAAGCTTTATGAAGAAAGATATCAACCCATGTAACAACTTTTATGAATTCGCTTGCGGAAATTGGGTCAAACTGAATAAGGCCCAAATAGGAAAATTAAGTACTGGAATGTTTGAGCGACTAAACGAAGGATTTGAACGTAAAGTAAAGTATGTGCTTGGGAAAGTTGATGAAAATGAAGTACCTCGAATAGACGGAGAAATAAAACGTTTCTTTAAGTCTTGTATGCGGATCAATAAGATTGCCAAAGATTTTCAGAATAGACTTAAGTCTCTAATAGATGAGTTTGGTTCAATGCCAGCGTTGAACGAGAACTGGCAAGGAACGGATTTTGATTGGCTAGAAACCGTAGCAAAAATATTTCTACAGTATGGTATTACTATTATATTGGGCACCGACATTGCCAAAGATTTGGCCAACAACAAGATGAATAGAGTCTATATAGGACAGCAAAATTTCCCGCTAGAATCTCGTTCTATGTACTTGGGTAATGACACGGCAAACTTTCGAAAAAACTATAAAAATGCAATTAAAGGCGAATTGATGACGTTTTTGGGCATAAAAGAAGAACTGGCCCAGTTAACGGCAGCTGAGATAATAGACTTTGAGGTACAACTGGCGAATGGTCTGAGGAGTGAAACAGAAGATCTGAACTTGGCAGATCTATCCATATTGACCACATTAGAGGAAATGCAAAGTCTTTATGCACCAGATCTGGACATGGTACGCCTAGTCAATATTTCCATAGGCGAAATAGTGGAAAAGGTTTATAATTACAATCCTCAATATCAGGAGAATGTTATCAAGGTGTTAAAGCGCACACCTAAACGTATTGTTGCTAACTACATATTTTATCGATTAATTGATGATTTTTCCTTTGATCCTGGTAAGACGAAAGCAGAGCGAAAAGACAATTGCATTGCGCAAATCAAGAAATATTTTTCAAAAAACCTTGACAACCTTATCTATCGAAAATATAACAACGACGACACCTCAAATGATGTGGCGACAATCTGGCGTGAACTGAAATCTACATTCAAACAAAAACTGGAAACGGATCCATCTATCCAATGGATCAGCAATCAAACACGCAAAACGGCAATCGATAAACTTGAAGGAATGAAATTCGAACTTAATACCTATAAATTAGAGGAACTAATCAAGGAATTTGAGCTCCTTCACCTACAAAATGATGGTTTTGTTGAGAATTTACGTCATATAAAAAGGATTGCCGCTTTCCAGAAACGTGATCAACTGCACAAACCTGTAAAATCCATTGATCTTAGCGAACTTCTTTCCTTTACTCCGGCCAACATTCTACTAGAGAATGTCATCAAAGTCCCAGTTGCATTGCTTCAGCCATTCTATATGTGGGGGGCCAGCTATCCGAATGCCATTAAATTCGGCACCTTGGCGTCACTTATCGGGCACGAGTTGATCCATGGCTTCGACAACGACGGACGCAAGTTTGATGTAATCGGCAACCTTAACGACTGGTGGGATGATGAGTCATCTGACAACTTTATGGAGCGGCAGCGATGTTTTACGAAACAATATAGTAAATACGTCTATAATGGGAAGCAATTGCCTGAATCGAATAGTCAAGCGGAAAATATTGCAGACAATGGTGGTATGCGTCTTGCCTATGCTGCCTATCAACGATGGCGGGCAGCCCAAAAGGTCTCCGCGAAAGGTCTTAGAGAGTTAGAAAAAGAAAATCTACCTTCTCTCAACTATACCGACATGCAATTGTTCTTCATTAGCTACGCCCAAGTTTGGTGCAATGATGTCGTGCCATCTTTACGCAATGTACAAGTTGCTATGGATCAACATGTTCCCGGTGAATTTCGTGTTATTGGACCACTCTCAAATTTTGATGAATTCGCGAAAGAGTTCCAATGCAAACCAGGCACACCCATGAATCCTATACATAAGTGTCAAATATACTAATTATACAAATTTCCTTCATTTAGCAAAATATCTTCTAACAATTGAATTTGTATTTCTGTTCTTAATGTAACGCATGGCAAATGTAAATGAATAGGTATACTAGATACTATATAGGTATATTTGGATGAGTTTCTGTTAGCCTAAGAAACACTTTTAATGGAATGTTTAGAAAGTCAATAATATACATACATACATATATGTAACCATGTAATTGGGCCAACCAACCCTTACCCATGTATTTCATTATATATACATATGTGCAAAAGTGGCAAAAGAAAAGGTCGAAGCTTTGTCTATTTATGGCCCAATGCGGTTGCACTTGGCTTTGACCGTGATTGTTAATGCCAATGTAAGCGATCAATAAATGAGCAACAGCTATATAGTGATAACTAGGGCGACAGAGAAAAGTAAATAAGTTCAATTTTATGCTCACCATGTGTCAGTATATTGATGGTCTCATTGTGCCAATAGAAGAGACTGAGCAGGCAGCCCTTAAAAGTCTGTAACGGCCGATATCCCTTGAGCACATAGGGGTTAAACTGTAAATACTTTGGCATATCTTGCCAGAGTAATAGCTGATCCGTTTCACGTTGACTTGTAGTGCTCTTTGTGTTTAAAGTTGTTGTCGTTGATGTTGTTGTTGCTACAATTGTTGTTGTTTGAGTGATTGCTGTTGCTGTTGTTGCATTTGCTGCTGCTACAGCGGCAGCTGATGCGGTTGCGGCTGTTGCTGTTGCTGCTGCTGCTGCTGGCTGTGTCTGTGGCTGGTTGACTATGGCTGGTGCTGTAAGCAAGGCAGACGTTGGCGTTGTGGAAGCATTTGTGGAAGACGTTGATGACGAAATTGTGGAAATTAATTGTGGCGCAATATTCTCTAACTGGCCATTCTCTCCATTTGCTTCCTTGAGTCCATTGATTATGGCATGTGGTTCCCCATTCCCCGTGCTATCGCCAGATTCAATGCGGGAACGTGCTGGTGTTGTTGGCGGTGTTGCGGACATTGACTCCACCGTGCTACCAAGTTCAACACATGAAATCGCGGGTAAAGCAGGACTAGGCGCCGGAACAACAGTTGCAACTACAGCATAAGTTGCCAGCGGTTTTGCTTTAGGCTTTGGTTTATTCAGCAGTTTCGCGGAAGAGGATTTGCTGTTCTCAGTGCTTAGGTCAACAACAACAGCAGCAGCAGCGGCGGCAGCAGTATCCATTGCACGTCACTCTAATTCCGGACACAGTTGAGGTCTCTTAAAAAGCTCCAGCAGCAGCTGAAATCAAAGATCACAAATCTGATATGAAAAGTCTGAAAGTGAGAGTTAAGTGTCACGTCCTGAATTATAAACCACAATGCAGAGGCAATAAAAACGATTATAACTATGCATTAATCGACTATCAGATACCCTGCATAAAAAATTTTTATAATTAAAAGAGGCAGTATTTATTTTTTAAAAATTCTCAAATTTAAATGTTTGTATATTAAAAATATTATAATTAACTTTATAAAATTTTAATTTTATTTTAATCTTATATTAAGCTTTCATATTTTAAATGTAAAAATTTTAAATTTAAAAATTTTAAATTTAAATGAAAAATATTTGTGTGACAGAAATTTATGAAACTCTTTTGGTCAGCAGCAAAGAGTATATAAACTCACATACAAACGCACACAATGAAACAAGCTTTTATGTGTTACGTATACGCCTCGTTGTCCTGTGCCAAAAAAGCACGTGCTTACGTATTGAAAAAGAGACCAGGACAATGTCAACACACAGCTGCCCCAGCTGCCTCGTGACCCAAAAACGGATTTACGTTGATATTGAACCAGTGTATGTGCATGTGAAGCGTGTATTTGTGTGTATGTGTAAGTAAGCTTAGGCCAAGCCTGGCAGGAAGTTAGCCAAAATTGACTATTTTTTTTTACTGAGTGAATCACGCGACTGTTGGAGCTGGCCCGGCCATAAGATTCGCATAAGTAAAAAATCGATATGGTATACTCACTATTGACAGAGGGGCATGAAAAACCGTTAGCACTGTAAATTTCGTCGAATCCTATTGAAATTTTAAATTAAATTAATTTTAAGCGTTTGGGCGGGGTATGAACACGTTTTGGGTAAAAACTTTTATGTAAAAAACTGCTGCTATGAACTCTGACACTGATTCTGGCTCTGGCTATAATATATATTGTAGCTACTACAGATCTGGCATAAGCGTAGTCGTACTCGCGACATCCCGTTCCGTAAAATATCACACGCAATTAATTATTTAGCCATTGACGCGTGTTTTACTTTTTGTTCGTTAATTTTATGGCAATCCAAATTTTTCTTTTCATTTAAATGGCGGGAGCAGGCGTCAAGAGTCAGCAGCCGTTGGCGTGTTGGCGTAAGCACGTCAATATCTGACTGAGAATACGCACGATAACGATACCGTTATACCGTGCATTGTTATGCAATTGAATTGCCAGTATTTTCATTAGGCGCCAACTAACACAAATTGCGCGCGCGCATTACATTAAATACCTTTACAGCTGATTAGTGCTAAATTCATTAATATGGCAACTCTTTCCGTCTTGTTAGACAACCCTGTGCAACACAAAATTTTAAAGTGGCAACGTTAATAGCGCAAGAAGCAGAGCAGGTCAGCTGCTGACGCGCTTGGCTTGGCTTCAATTCAATTTTTGTTTGATAAAGAATTTATTTACCATAATCGCGTTAGTCTAATTGTGATCAGTATTCAAAAAGTAATTTTCACAATGTATTCGATATCATGAAAAATGTATAGCACAATGTGCGTGGTGCGCAGCCGCAACTAAATGTAGAGTTGGAAAATTGCGCCAAAAATATACAACCAAAAACTGACGCCAGCCGGAAAGGCAACAAGTGCAATTTGAGTTTGATAAATCTGCATATTATTAGTGTTTTTCACTAATGTACAAGACAATATCATCTAAAGCATATATTTCTTGGCAATTGCTAAATCAGGTTCTTGGCGGATTTTGGAATCGCTTGTATTTACCGCGATCGCCGTTTTTAGCCTCACCACTTCCCGCACCAGCAAAACAACGCCATCAGTCCCATCAGCAAGAAGAAGAGGTAAGATAATTACAAAACCTATCTATAATCAGGCATACCAACAGAAATGTATGCGTGTGTGTGTGTGTGTGTGCGTAGACAGCCGTTGCGGCTACCTGCGAGGTCATGCGATATCCATGGCATAAAAACCGCGCTGCGCACACAGCTGCTTTAGTGTTGCCACATCTTTGAATTATTCAATTTGTTTGTAAAAATATAAATTTATTAACTAAATTTTTTTAAACGTTATTAATTTTAAATATTGCCCGCCATATAAGCAAAAAAAAAAATAAATAAACATATATGTAAATATGTATTTAAAGTTGTGTTTCATCAATTTTGAACGAGTTGGCAGCGCGTGCTTGCAAATTTGCTACAAGTTGGTATCTCTGCAGCAGACGTGGTGAATTCAATAAAAGTGACGTGAAATATGTGTGGAAAAAACACGATTTTCATAAAAAGAAAATCACAACTATTAATTCGTTGAAGTGAATTTTAGATAGTGCAAAACAATCGAAAAGCAAGAAGAAGCCTAGTATTGAATATTGTTATAGGGCAGATAATAGTCAAAGGGCTAAAAAGCGAGCCAGACAGCTGCGTAAATACGACAGACGCGCTTTGCATAGTCGTCCAACAACAAACAGAAATAAAAAGACAATACACAAAAAAAAAAAATCAATTCTAGCGTTGCAGAAACAAAACAAACTTAGTGTGCGCAATAAACAAAAACTAAATATAATAAGAAAAATCAAAAACAATTATCTGAAAGGTACGCATTCGATCGTACTCGATCACTGTAGCAGCTGCTACTTTGCTAAAAGTACAGGCAAATGTTAAAGCTTTACGCACACACTTGCAATAACATTGCAATTGGCACTAACACATAGAAATACATTGATACTCACCTTTGCTTATTTCCCGAAAAAAAAAGTATAAAGCAGTTTTGCTTTGATTTGTATTTATGACGTATATAATTCGTTAAATATTATCGAATATTAATGCATAACTGTATTTCGAATTTTGTGGTTTTAAATTTTCAGATGCCACGAACAAGAAGACGTCATCATTCGAGGGATCGATCCTCAGCCGGCACACGAGACAAACGTAGACGGCTCGATACTGGCGATCTTTCACCACCCTTAGCTGAAGCACCGTCGCCGTAAGTGAACACACACAAATTGTTATGCAGACAGACAATCTCCCAAGCACATATGTACACAAAATTTATCTGGGCAGATATTGCTCAATAACATAAACATCAAGAACAAGAATAGGAAGAACAACAATAAAAGCTTGTTCAAATTTTCATATACTATTCTGCATTGTTTTTGTCAGATCTCTCAATTTTTCTCATCTTTATAAATAGGCCGCGTGTGACGAAGACACATCACACTCGATCGGCAGCTAAAAGGCGAAGACATGAATTAGATGCAAACACTTCCCATATTACCAAGGAGCCAACGTGAGTAATTTTTGCAAAGAATTACTAATTGCCTCTCGTATTAATATCTCATAAGAGACTATTGATTTTTGATTTATGTGTATCGGGTATATACAGTCGGAGTTATATTAATTTATATTTTAAAATGCATTTACTATGAAATATTTCAATTTATTTCGAATAACCATTTCTGGCTCTGCTCTTGCTCATACTCTTCACTGTTGTCCTGCCCACGCATCAATTCCTGCAGCTTTCTTTTGAATGCGTTTTAAATGATCATTTTTTACCAAATAAAAGCAGTAAGAAAAAAGCCGAAAGGCCCAACTACTGGGGGGATATACCAGAAAGACAAATTAATAATCGACCATATAAGGCTTAAGCAGGTGAAACTCATGTGTTGATCTTGCGAGTCATCCTGTTACTGCACTTCGCCTTAGTCAGGGATTACTGTGAATTTATGCAGTGATTTTGTGATTTCTTTGTATGCCAGTTTGCAATTAACCCGCTTCAGTTAGTTGAGTGGGCGAGAGTCCTGCCTCGATGCATTTCCTTGCACTTAATTTATTCTCTTGCGTATTTAAAAGATATTTGCATATTACTCAAAATGAAAAAAAAAAAATACAACGAATGAAGCGCTGAGCAACAACTGAATCGAGGCGCGACATAAAGTTGTCGCATTTATTATTGTTTTTCTTTTTTTTTTTGTTTTTTTTGTTGTATATTTATTTTTTATAAACTTGGCTTGGCCTTTTTAGGCATGGCCTTAGCCACGGCCGATGTCGCTGTCGCAACAGCAGTCGCACAGCATCTACCCAGCCCCCCTTTTCGCTCCATCGTATTAAAGTTTCTTGTGTCGCATTTTGTAATTTATTTGCCACCGTTGTCGCGCTGACTGCGTATGTCGCTTTCTTTGTCGTAAACTTCTTGAATTCATGTGCTGCAATCGCTTTGTTTTATTAACCTTTTCATTTTGCAATAATGAACTCGCTTGTGCCGCGTAATCACCAGCTTCAGCTCCAGGTACAACTACACAGCTCTCCAGCTAAAGCATCAGATTAATTGCTAAGGCTGCGACTTGGCTTACTCATTATTCATCCGGCACCTTGCAACGCGGAAGTGTCAACAGTAAAAATCAAAAGCATTAAAAAAAAACAACGGCAAAAACACACAGAAAAAAAAAACAACAAAATAAAAACAAAGCAAAACAAATATCAAATGCCTAAATATGAAAAAAAAAAAGTTATGTTTTTTTTTATGTATTATTTAGCGGATAAACATCATCGGATGTTGATTGCATTTAAGTTGGTTTACCCTCAGATGAGTGAAATGTACCTGAAATTATACTTTTCGGCTTTTCTTTGGAATTTGCCGTAGAATGTGTTTGTAAACATAAAAAATAATTGTAAGATTGCTAAATACTGTGTCTTTATACTTTGTTATATTTAAGAATAACATTGGAATTGCCATAAAGTTATTGATTACATTGAGATATAAATCTTTTAGCACTGTGAGATTGACACTTTGTCCCGCCTTTGCTTCTCTCGAATGCGCATGTTTTGATGCAGAGTCTATAAATTATACTATGAGATGTGTCGAATGCAGTTGCATTTCCGCTATTTATTGTATTTCTTTTTTATTTATTTATTTATTTTTTTTTTTTTCGCTTGTTTATTGCATATTTTAACAATTTCAATTGTTTAAATTGTATACATTCTGAGCTTATGTATGTGTGTGTGTGTGTCTGTGTCTGTGTGTGTTCGTGCTTGTCTGCTTCAACAGACAATTGAGCGCACACGCACAGCGAAAAGTCGCCGCGGCGAATTCAGCATACGGTCGCGCGCCGCTACAAAGCAAGATCGAACAGTAAACTGGAAACATGAAAGACCAACGCAGCCGACGCTAGCGTCAGCTTCTGCGTCGGCATCGTCGTTGACAGCGAGCTTGAATCAACCGACACTTGTTCGCTGCGGACTTGTCGTATTAAAGCTCAGTCGCAACGACAACTTGCAAGCGAATGGAGGTGCTGGCTTCGGTCGTCGCCGCCGTGCAGCCTCAACATCAGCAGCAGCAACAGAATTAAAACAACAATCAAGTGTCTTTTTTTATTAAAGAAATGTAAAAATTGAAAAAAAAAAAAAAAAAATATTACATATATATGTAAAATTGTGTTTATATAAATCGCAACAATTTGCAGCTGTCAAGTGTGTGTAGTGTCTCGGTGTTATATGTGATATGCATATAAAAAATTATAGCTGCAACAGCAGCAAGAATATAATTGTGGAATTCTGTAAACTTTAATTAGAATATGCAATAAAATATATTTCCATGCTCTGTGCACATTTCGTAAACTAAAAAGAAATCAAACTTGTCGGGCAGGCAGCAGCAGCAGCACCAGTCAACTTGGTTGGGTTAACTAACTCTGATAAGATATAACGAAGGCGACGTCGTACTGACGCCGCCTTCACACACACACACATAGAGAGAGAGAGAGAGACTACTACTATACACTGAAAGAAACATTATTTTGATATAAAAATGCGACCAAAATATAATTTACATTACATATTAAATATAGTTTTTCTTTCAGTGTATGTAAATATGTATAATATATCTAAGTAGTAGCTCTTATCGCTCATTTGATTCGCCAATTGGCTTGCTTAAGAAACCGGACGTGTTAGGGATTTCCACGCATTTCCGATATCAATTTATATCTCTGATGAGAGACTCTCTTCGTATTACTCATGTTGCTTGTTGTCGTCACTTGAGTCATTAGGTAGCGATAGGCAGGTTTGATTGATGGCAGCAGCGAGTACTACAGCTGCTGGCTGCTTGCAAGTCGCTGCCACAACCGCCGCAACAGGTTGTCTCTTGACCCGTTCGCGCGTTTCCTTTTCAAATCAGGTGAAAAAAAAAAACAAATAATGAAAACAAAAATAAAAACAACAGTAAAAACTGGTCTCAGAGCCGGAGCAGCAGGACTTATGGGCACTTTCTACCAAAGTTTTCAAATTGCATAAAATGAAAACTGGTTAGCGTTAGCTTGTGTGGCAAAGTGGTTGATGGTGAGGCAAGAGGATTCCTCCTATCAATGAACTTGTCAATTGGATTTACTTTTCGCTGATGCAAAAGAAAAATCGCTCTTAGGTTCAGGGTTAGTTTATTTTTTCGTTTTCGCGTTTTAGTTGTTTTTTTTTCTGTTTTTCATTTCAACAGCTTATTCAGTTATTTTCTGCAACTGCAACAAATTGCGGCCAACGAGAAGTCGCACAAATGCAAACGCGTTGCACGGGGGAAAGACACACGACACGAGGCGAGGCAACAACTGAAACGAGGCAAACAAATTTTATAAGTCAATGAGAACGTGTTAATTTATTAAAATGAAACTAGTTGACGGAGAAGGAGGAGCCTCGACAGACAGAGACTAGAAACACTAGTATATAATCAGACAGTCAGATAGACAGATAGACCGACATACAGTCGGTTAGGGTTAGGCAAACGATTTGTGCACAGCATTTCAAATTTATTTTATGAAAATTATTGCAAGTGCAGAATCATCTATATGTAATATACAATACAGACAAACATACTTGTATGTTGATGTGTGTTCAGTGTTTTGAATATCACTTTTTAAGCAGCTGAAGCTAAGAATTATGTACAGCTTATAAAAAAAAATTTTTTCTCCATCTCTAAATCAAATTTAGATCAAATCTAATTCGAATTTCGCTCGTTACGCGTCTAAAAAGTAAATGTGTAAAATAAAAATCGTTTAAATTTTAACGCCAATTCTAACAACGATTGTTATCAACAAATATCAACAACGATAATAACTAAAAAAAACAAAAGCAAAATAAAATAATAAGCTAACAAAATGCCGATCGTAGGACAACAATATGCGAATGGATTTCGTCCATACAGTTCATTTCGAGTGCCTCGCAGTAGTTGTAGCAACAATATCAACAACAACAACAACAACATTAGCTCAAATGGCCAACCTTTAAGCAGCAATGGAGCCAATAAGGTAACAGCTAAAACAGCAACAGCAACCACAAGATCTGGAGCAGCTACCAATAGCAAAAGCAATACAACAACCTCAGGATCATCGTCCTGCTCCTCATCCACATCACTCAATCAGCAGCTCAATGTCACGAACGGCTTTAGCAGACAGCAGCCTTGGCGCAGTAGCTACTGTAGCAGCAATCGACAGCCACTGCATCTAAAGCAGCAACCACAGCATCAGCAGCAACAACGTAATGTTAAGCCGCTAACACCAAAGTTAATAAGACGCATTGAAAATACCTGCGCCCCTACGACAACATCCTGTAATTCCTCGCGCTATGGCAAGCCAAAAGCGCCAGCGCCACCTTCACTTCCTGCAGCCCGCAAACAAAATACAAGCACGCTGCAGCAAACACAGCAGCAGCAACAGGCTGCCAAACGGGCCTATCAGGCAACAGCAACAACAAATGCGCGCTGCGCCAAGGAAAATTGTCCAACTGCCCAGCGGAATATGCAGCCGCGATCAGTAAAGAATTATCCGGCACCATTACCGCCACCACGTAGACAACCCAATGATCTCAAGACAACAACAAAGCAACGCTCAACAGTAGCTGTAGTTGCTGCAAGAAGCGAAGTGGAGGCAGGTGGAGGCTCCTCGACAGGTTCCAGTGATTCCCATGATTCGCCCAGATTAAAGAAAGCATACTCTAAGAAATTTCCACAAGGTTTACCCTTTGAGGATGAATTTTATGGCAATCGGAATCGGTCATATTCACAATCCTCAAGTAATTATAGTTTCTACAGTTCTGTAGGACGTGATGATGAGGATGAATTTCAGCGCAAACCTGCTACGGATGAGGCGCTATACGTAGACTTCTCCAAGGTGGTGCACAGTCACAAGCAACAGCGGCAATATGTGCCTGCTAGCAGCTGGATACGTGCCTCGCCAGACAATCTAGACGACGAAATACAAACTCCAACTCCGACGCCCACGTTGACTTTCACTCCCGCCCAACAACGACGCAAGAGCAGCAAATATGCTCGTTCCATGCATGATTATCTCTATAGCAATGATACAACGACGACAACAACAACGACAACAAAAACAACAACAACAACGAAACATCGACTACCTGTGGTGGATGAGCCCGAGGATGGTTACTATAGCTATGCAGCTGGCACACCCGAACCACAAACACCGCCAACGCCCCGAACGGATATTTATGTGGCAGCAGCATCGTGGGCTCCCAAGCCGCTCTATCCCGATCGTGTTTTGCTACCAACTTCCGTCGACTGTAACAATAATAACAATCATCAACAGCAAACACGTCGTCGCAACGAGCACTTGGGGTCCACGACGTGTGAGTATAAGTGAGTATCCGCAGCGCAATAGGTTGGGCACATAACTGGAACTGTAGCCTTAAAGTACTAGACTCAAGAGCTGACCAACGGCAGCTCATCATCATAAGTCGTTGCCGACTGCTGACTAAGCGTTCTGTCAGAACACACTTAATATTTAAGTCGTTCCTCAAGATCTCTCTTCGTCCAAATTTGGTCAAGCATGCCGCCCCTACTTATGGAACGTAGTTCCACAAGCAACTATAACAACAACGCCAGCTGCTTGAACTCTTTTTTTTTAAGCAAACTAAGCGCCGCTTGGTTGTTGTTCTACGTGCCGTCGGCAATATTATTTTGCCCTCTACACTACAGTCGAGTGGCACACTTCATTCCAGGCAACAATTTGTACAGTTTATGGCCTCATTAGTTGTCCATGTGCTTGAACCTCTGAACAAACATTACGATCAACAGAAACTTAGATTCTTATTAGGGTAACGAACTTAATGAAATTTCGCTTAATTTTGATTAATATCAAATAATTTGTTGATTTTACTTAAAATTAGCTTTTATTTTAAATTATGAGCTAAGTCTTGATTAGAATGTTGTTTTGTTTAGACTTCTTGTCACCTTAATTTGTGTAGAGTAGACAGTAAAGTCGCATATAGTAGTAGTAGTATAAGGTGGAGGAGGAGGAAATAGAGGGATACATCTTAAATGTTTCCACTATGTTGTCGTTATATTCTTTGCTTTTGTTCTATACTCGCTAGCTGCTTCTGTTTTGAGCATTCGAGCTCTCGTTTATCTGACGTTTATCGCGCTCCAAAACAAACCGGACTTGTCTCCACAGTCCATATACGCTCATAATCGATGCGACTACCGCCGACAGCAACAACAATAATAGCAACAAGAACAACGATTTTGTCTTGGCTTTTCTCGAGCAGTTTCCGACATTTGCAAGGCAGCCCAAAAAAAAAATAAAATACAAAAAAAAAATTAAATAATAAAAAATTTACACATGCAACAACTTTAAGTGCTACACGCTCCCCTGTTTACCCCTCAGCGATTTTAACACACCGCTAGCCTGCTGGAAATGTTTATGTGAAATGATTTATATATTTGTTTTATTGACTTCCTATAAAAAAAAAAGCAAACAGCCAAAAGTTGATTGACTACAACAATTACAATAACAATAAGCGATCACAACAACAACAATAAAAGCTACGACAACACAATGATATTAATGCAATATCGAATAATCTTTTAGATCTTTGTTTTGCTTACAGTGTTTGCTCGATATAAAAATATAAATATGATATTAAAAATATAAATATAAAAAAATATGCTTTAGGCTAATTATTGAGTATTCACTGTACCTTACACAATTTGGTTGCTTCCTTTTTGGAATTGTCTGCTTGCTTTTACGTTGTCTGACTTCAAACTGAACGAACGAACTTGCGCTGAGGGCAAATGCGGCCATTTGCGAATCATTTTTGTATTCAATTTTATTTTATTTTTATTTTTTTTTGAATTTTTTTTGGCTTGTTGATTTCGCTTTAACTGTTTGTTTGTCTGTTTTTGTTTTTGTTAACTGTAATGGCCGACTTGAGCCTGTCCGGCTGGGGAAATGTACACTGTTAGAGTGTACTGTACATACAGTATACATTACATTACGTTACGTTCATTGAACCGCAGAGACAACAACATAAAGACGAGATCTCTGCTTGTTGAGCAATGGCGACTTGCAAGAGACTTGGGAGACTTTCGAGATTTGCCAACTGGCAATGGCAACTAGCGAGTTTGCTGGTGGGCCGCTGACTCAGCGATCGCATCGTTGCTCCTGACGCATAAAGCGCACAAAACTTCACAGTTGTCAACTGTTGCCTTCTCTTTTCCTTTTCCCTTTGTCATTGCTGCTTTGCTTTCTTTCATTTTCTATCTCTTTCTTTCAGCCTACAAGTTTATTTGCAATGCTCGCAATTTGTTTGATATCTTGTCTCTCTTCTGTTTGTTTTTGTTGTTGTGTAGACGCAACCATTGACCTTGGCTTGTTGGGCGAACTCAAAGGCTCGCCGCGACGCCCTCGATTCGCTTTGTCAGTCGCCCATTTAAAATTTACATAATGCCGTTACTCATACGCCGCGTGCGCCCAATACGCTTTTATTTATGCATTCTTTTTATTTATATCTCTTTATTATATTTACTTTATTATTTACAATATTTGTAACGGTATTTTCGCTTCGTGTTTTTTGTCATTCAGTTCGACAACAACTGCAACAGCAATAACAACAAGAACTCAAAACCACAATCGGCAAAAAGTTGTTGTCATCGTTTTGCTTAAAGTCCAACAAGACAAAACTGAACAAAAATTCCGGTTTCTCATTATGTTTCGCTTTGGAAAAAATACTGACCTCTACTTTAACTTCTTAAATTTAAAATGTATAAATGAAAGAATGAAATAGATAGAGTGAACGGAACAGGCAGCTGCATTTACAGGGTGTCACATTTTATGAGGTACAGAAGCTTTAATTGAACAATTTTTTATCTATTTAAGTTAAAATGAAATATTTCAGTAGCTTAGATCATACAATGTATGCATGAAATTTCATATCTATTATACGGAAATAATTTTTCCATAATTAAAAATAAAATTTTATTGAGCGTCCCAAGACTTTTTTGAATCATAAGCGTAGATAACACAGTCGTACGATACATTTGTGCTGTGATTAACTTTCGCTCTTATTATTATTCCGCTTTGGATATTTATATCTGTATTTATACTTAGATCTCTGGAATACCACACCTTCACTATAAATTCCTTGTGATTTTCCTTTTCTTTTCATTTCTTGTTTTCTAAGCCGCATAACTCTGACACATGTGCGTGTGTGTGTGTGTGTGTGTGTTTCGCTGTACAATTGAAGCACAAAATCGAACAATAATAACAAATTATTAGCGCTTTTTATTATATTGTGTATATTGTGGGAGGGGAATAAGAAGAGGCAAGAAGAGGTACATAAATATATACATATATGTATATGTGGTAAATATGTGTACGCGTTTGTTTAATGTATTTATGGCATTTTCAGGGTCAGTACAAAATAAAAAAATGTAGAAAAAAAATATAAAAATATAAAATAAAGTATTAAAACACACACAATAATTTCTCAGTTCGCTGTGCTCTGTGCTGTGCTGTGCTGTGTTGTGTTGTGTTGTGTTGTGTGTGTTGCTGGTGGGTTTAAAGTGTCTTGACTGTGCTCTGAACAGAGCACTACGTCGAACTGATCTGCTCTATGTAAATCATACACTGAACCAAAACTGGTTTTCCAAATGATTAATTTCATAACTCAATAGCACAACACTATGAGGGGGACAAAATATTAAAGAAACAATTCTCAGCTGACACATGCTGAAACCATTGACTACCTGAAGCTAGAGTGTGAAGTGAATATGAATTGCAGGATTAACTCATTCCACACCTTAGACCAATTGTTGTATCATAAATCTTTTGTAAATTTCCTTACTCTTTTTGTATATTTATGGCAATAATCAGTTATGATTAAGTGTCCTGCAAAACGAGTGATTAGCAACTTGTCTTTATGTATATTATGGATTGCAATATCATTTTGTAAAGTTATTTACTTAGCTCGATAAAAACAAAGGCTAATTAATTTGTACTTGTACTTGTAGTTGGTCAAGGGCGCAAGAATAATGCTACATTACGATAAACACACATGTTTTTATTTACTTATCTGAGACAGTTAAGCTTATGTCAGCCCCTGTCTCTGTCCCTGTCCCTGAAATACCCTGAAAAAAGGGCGAGGCTTGACAAATGTCTTGTGAAATATGAAAGTCAATTGCGAAAACAACAACAACAACAAGAATAACTTGGAATCCAATGATTGAGTCGGTAATCTTCAAGCAGTTCTCAAGGAGATATATACATACATCATGGGTGCGACTGACTGTCTATATCGGAAATTGCTTAATAGGAATTATTATGATTATATTAGCTCATTGCATCAGTTGATCATGTAAACGCAAGTTAATGTTTAACCCATAAACAGTAGAACTTCCTTTGAGTTAATGAGAGCATTAAAATGATAAGACTCTGAGAACATAAACATTAACAGCTCTGTATAGTATAAGAATTTTATAGTTCTTGTTTTAGACAGATTCAGCTTAGCTATATAACTATACAGTATCCATCATCTAACTTGTTTTCTTCAGTTCAAGTCAGTTTCACATTTATTAATATCCGTCGAAATCAGTTGCCTCCAGCAATCAAAGGCAATGGCTGTTGGCTTGGCCAATTACCTATATGACTTAATATGTTCCGCCCAAATCAGTTGGTCGGACATACGGGAAGACGGACGGCTACTTATCGTGCGTTGAGCTTAATGCTCTCAAAAGTCAAGTGTGAACAGTTTCACAAGTCCAAATCGACGAATCATCATTAATACCCAATTAAATTTTGCCATATATGTTGTTCTAATTTGCACGCGTCGCGTCATTAATCAAATGTCTCCCGCAACAATACAATGTATAGCACAGAACATATGAGGGTTGATCATAGATAAACCAAATTTACGGCTAATTTCTATAAAAGAAAAAATTTTGTAATTAAAAAAATTTGTACTGTAAATTCAGCATATGAATTTTTCATTTTTATAATTTTATAAGATTGATTTCCTGCATTCCAGTTAAAAGTTATGCTATCAATAAGTATTGAGTTACCCTCGCTAAAATATTCTGTTTATTAACTACCGTATAGCCATATATGGCGCTACCAGACGCAACTCAAATATATTTTGACCAACAGTCAAAACAAAATAGAAAAAAAAAATAAAATATTAAATAACTGAAGATTGAAACTGAAGAGATTTGATTTTGAGCCTACAGTCAAAACCGGGCGCTGACTTCTGGCTTTGAGTGAGCGCAGGCGTTGCAGCTGTTAGATATTCGACTATATATATGTATGTGTGTGTGTGTGTGTGTTTCGTGTGAGTGTGAGTGTAACGTACTTGTAGTCAAAGTCACTTTCAGCTTCGTTGCGTTCTCATAACTTTTTGTGACCAAATTTAGCGCTGCGCTCTTGTAGCACGTGGGCAGCAACAAAACCAAACCAAAAAAAAAAAAAAAATCAAAATCAAAATGAACAAAAAAATAAATGTTTGCCGTAATCTCTTGTTGTGTTTCTAGAAACAACAAAAACTCTTGAAGAGAGCAGCTGTTTTTAGGGGCAACGCCTGGCTAGGTCAGTTATCAGACTGCGGATCAGCTTAGCGATCAGCTCAGAGTTTAAAGCTTTTGTTTTGTTGCTATTATTTTTGTTGTCATTGTTGTCATTGTTGTTGTTGTTGTTGTTGCTGATTCATGCCAAGATCTTTGGTTCAACTGGCGGCCACTGACTGCCGCGCACAGTGGGCGATTCAATCATCATTGCGGCCTTTAGTAAAACTTTGAACTATTTGAAGTGTGCAATAAATTCAGTAGTAGGAAATCTTATGCTTTACAGTACACAGTAGAATGTATAATTAATACTACAAAAAAAAATATATATATATATGTATATTAATATTAAAAAATTGAACATAAATATTATTTACTAAAATAATATTTAAAATAACAAAATTTTATGATTACCAAAAGTTACCAAAAACATGAAGCTTTGCTTTATTTTTGACCATTTTGTGCACTGTGTGACATCAGCCCACCCGCATATGTGCAACTTGATTGGGCGTGTCGATATCTGTTCGTCTCTGTTTTTAGCTGTATCTGTATCTGTATATATCTCTATGTCTGTGTATGTATTCTATGTTGTAATATCGCTACCGTTGTTATTGACACAGTTTCTGGCCTTGCACACTCTGCTGCCGTCTGTGGCCTCTGACTCTCGACTCTGGCATGAGGTTGAGCTTAGTACTTTAAAACATTTTGATTGTGAAACATTTTTGTTGCCCTGTCATATGCTGTTGCTCTCCACTCTCCAATTTCCATTCTCCATGCTTTATTCTACAGTCTCCGCACTCAAAGGCATGTCGCTCATGGTGGGCAGTCATCCGGCCAAGTTGATTAACTTGATTGGTAACGCAAATTCGAATATTCGCCAACACACACAAACATAAACTCACACGCGCACTCCATGTCTTTGGCTCAAGAACCCAGCGATTGTTGCTAACGGAAGGGGAATAGCAGGGCAATAGCAGAAACAGCAGCTTAGCTTTTAAGTAGCTTTCCATGTTGACTCCATTTAATTTCCAATTCTCGGTTGACTGTCCATTTGGCAAGTAATTCGACAGTTGTTGTGTTGGGTATTACGTCAAGGTCGGCCATTCATCTGTAGTGATCTATATAGACACTATATACTATATATCAGCTGATGTAACCGTTAGCTAATTTAATTTTGTAAAATTATATATGTGAAATTGTGATTTTAATCTTTCTTCAATCCTTTTTTTTGTTATTTTTTTAGTTTTGATGACAGTCTTTCTTCATCCCGCCGGCGTAAAGAGCGCTCAAAACGATCGCATCGAAAATCGCCCGCTTCTGGCCGCCGCCAGCATAAATATCGTTATAGGGATGAGACATCACACTCAAGCTCTAGACGGCGCCATCGCGATCGGGCCAAGGATGAGCGCGATAGCGGGCGCAACAATCGCCAACAATCACAAGCTAAGGTAAAAACTTTTCATTTTCCTTCGTATTTTACGTCGAAACAAACAGAGAAACAAACCAAAACAATGAAAAAATGCTACAAAAAATTTAGAAAAAAGAAAAGTAATGAAATAACAAAAAAATGTATGGTAAAAAGAAAGATTAATCAACTATATAAAATTATTATAATTATTATATTAACATACTTTTAAAAGCTATCAAGTTTTCTCTGAAAATTGCATTTCTCCTACCCCCCCCCCCCCCCAAACTTTTTACGTTTTTATATGTAGTGCAACTGACACAACTGCCTCACGTCGTGTGCCAATTTTATCGCAACTTTGAGACAATCTCTCAGTCAGTTATCAAATCAGCATCGCCTGATACGATACAATAAAATTTGATCTAATCTCATCATGTTGTTCTTCAAGCGGTATTTGGAAAAGTCCCAGTTGACAGCTAAGCAGTTTGAAAGTTCCCAAATTCCGTGTTATGTGAAAATGCGCGAATTGCCAGCACTGCGTCGCATAGATCATTGCCGCGATCTGCTGCAGCAGAGTTCTTCTTTGCGTTTTCTACCCTACACTGAGGATTGGATTGTCGAAGATTATTTTGCCGATCACGATAGTGATTACCTTGTAAGCTGGCAAGTAACTAGCGAAAGTCTGTTTCATCTGTGTTTTCGTTTATATTTTCTTTCTTTTATTTCGCGTATCTATTGCTGCGCTACATTTACCTCGAGGGTTTCTCTTGACTCTCTCAATGCTTATCTATTGCGATTAAACATTTTCTCAACGTGCTAAATTTAATCAATTTTTTTACTCACATGAATTCGCAATGAGTTGAAATATAGCAACAAATAAAAAGTACAAAATTGATTACACTGAAAATTATTCATCATGCTTCGAATCTGAAATACACTGTAAAAATACCAACATCAAATATATAATAAAATTAAATCAGTTCAAGGCGGAAACTTAACTATATCATGGACTCTACTTTAGCTGATTTAAGTTGCTGATAAATATTTGAACTACGTAAAGTGGTTTGATAAGCGAACAGGAGAAGAAGAGATACGTTATTTACCCAATGGAATAAAGAAATATATAAAATACCATAGAACACAGCAAATACGTTGAAGTTTCGAATTCATGATATATCATATATATTCAAAGCCATTTCATGAAATATATCTTTAGCTATAAAGCTAAAGCTGAAGATGACATAGTTCTGATATGTGAGTGTTTTTTTTTTTATACGTTTATTCGTTGTGTGTATGTAAAGTCAACTAATTCCCTGAGCTGATGATAATCTGTAAAATTAATTGGCCAGCACTCACTCGCCGTGTCTCTCTGCTTGTTGCTGTCCTCGTTTCTTTTCTTGTTCGTTCAATTGATCATACGAAATTAATGGCGGTCGGACAGTCTTATCTGTCTGTTTTCTCAGTCAGTCTTTGCTCATTTCGATGCCAATTAGGTGGCGGCTGCTGAGCAGAGGAAATTTCAAGTGTCGCGTGGATAAAAGAAGGCCGTCAAGATTCAGTACTTTCGTCAATTGGAGCGACAGTTGGCGCCGCCAACTTTAAATGCCAAACATAATGGCTTGTATAGGGGTAAAGGGCGCGTCGCGTTGGAGGAGGTTGCTGAGGAAGTTAACGATAGAGCTGATGTCAGTCGTTGCCTCTTAATGAAGCGTCAAAGGAATCTATTCGATTTGGTGGCAATTTGCGATCTTCCCATCGATAGATATACCGGCGAGAATTGGATTGTTGAGGAATACTTTGTCGATCACAACGATGATTATTTAGTGAGTGAAGCACAACAAAATGAGCAAGAGAGAAAGATGCTGAACGCACTCTATTCTCTCCCATTATGTATGTTACATGTCTCCTCATCTCACAGAAAACACTCTCTCCTTCTCTCTGTGTCTATCACTCTCTTTTCTTGTTGGCCAGCTGATCGTTGTTCGCACAGTGTAGCGAAATAGATAAAATTTGGAATATAATTTAAAAATAGAAAATAGATTATTTTGATTTCGAATATTCTTTAATATAAATATAAATATAAATTTCCCTATTATAATAATTTTAGAAAACTTTTGATGTAGAAAAAGTTTCTTACAATTTCAAATGTTGCCCAAATATGTTAAAGGTAGACAGTGTGCTGCGCGCGCAGCTGCTCCACCTAGCGTCAGATTTTGCCATTTGCTCAGAAAATGTGAAAAATTAAAAATATCACAGACCAAATACAAATTTTCTCAATTCTCAAAGTTTCAACTGAAACAGAAACAGATTCAAATCTTCGTTCTTCGGTTGTTGATCGTCGTTGTCGTTGTTTTCGTCGTCGTCGTCGTCGTCGTCGTCTTCGATCTGCTTGTTGTAATCTTCTTCTTTTACGTTAAGGCCTTTAATAAAAACGTGTAACGGTACGTGGTCTTCACGCGTGTATATATCTCTCTCCCTATCTATCTATCTATCTATATATCTATCTAGCGCTGCCCCCCTCACTTTCTTTGTCTCCTTCTATCGCGAATTTGTTTATATTTCTGTAGCTTGTATGTTTGTGTGTGTGTGTGTGAGAGTGTGCGCGCTTATAAATACATATGTAGCGATTACTTCATGAGAATATATTCTAAGGAAATACTAAAAATACTAAAATATAATATTAAAAAAAGAAAAACGAAACTTTAAACAATTGTTTAACGCGTCAGTTGTGACATAATCGGTTAAAAGAACAACAACTACAACAACACCAACAAAATAAAATAAAATAAAAAATAAAAAGAAAATAAATTGAGTGCTTTAAAAATAAAATTGAACCAGCAACAAAAACAAAACTACAAAAGTGCCGAAACACACAGCACATCAAATAAAAATAAAAACCAAAATAAAAGAAAAAGGAAAAAAAAAAAAAATATACATAGTACTTTTGCGCCACTTTGTTTCGTAAACTGTCTCAGAAATTCATTCAATACGCTTTTTTTAATGTTAGTTGCGCGTTAGTTGAATAATAAACAAAACAATATACAAAGTCAGGTGAAAAGACCAAATAAAGAAATAGAAGACTAGAAAACACAGAAAAAAAAAATAAAATTGTAAATTGAAAACTAAAAATTACAAAATAAAAACTGAAAAAAAAAAAATATGAACAGAGAGAGAGACAGAGAAAACTGCATAGCACAGCAACAACAGCGGCCAAGCAAATCAAAACAAAAACTCAGAACTAACAAACACAACATCAGCAATAACAACAACAGCAACAACAACAACTTGCACAAATGGAACACATACACACACACACACACACACAACAATATAAAAACAGCATTTAGTATATGTATCAGAGATCAGCAGAGGAATTATTCATCTCTAGTGCGGCAACAACTACATCAAATGTTGATCTTTGATGCTGCCACTTCTTCTTTCTATCTTCTCCACTCTTTGACTTCTCTTCCTCTTATTCTTTTTCTTTGCTAAGCAATTTTCATTTAGTTATTTTTGTAATGTTTGGATTTATTTTTGGTTAGCGCGTTATTTCCACAATAAAAATATAGCAAAAAGTCAAGCACAAACCATAGACATGTATGTACTAGATATATATATATAATGCTTGCCCATATTTAAGAAAAACCAAACTAGGCAGGAAAGGTCTTTACATATCGTCTCTATCTGTGCGCACTACTGTATGTGTGCGTGTGTATGATATTTAGATTTGACAAGCAGAGATCTGCCAAGATTGTGCTACAGTGGAATATCAAAACAATGAAACTGTCTCCAAAAAAAAAAAAAAAAAAACAAAAATAATAGTTGTTATCGATAGTTCATAGATTTAATCAAATTTTACGACATTTGAAATGCAATCAAATTCTGAAATTCTAATAATTTGCTTGTTGTATGCAACAGGTTCATTTGTTGAGGTATCACTGTAATGGAAACACATTCAGTTAATATATATTTCCATATGTATCGCATATAAAATACACGACTGCGCCAATTTACGTACGTTGTCGTGTTTTTTTTTTTTGTTAAAAATAAAAACAGATTTTGAAGTGAAGAACACAACTGGCAGCAGAAGCAAAACTAGGAAAAACAAGCAAGAGACACACACATATACATATACATAAATTTATATTGAGATATATTTATGTCTACCTCAGGGCCCTCGTCCAGTATATTCCTCCAGCTCTTTCTACAGCTCGCTCTTTACTCTCAATATAATACTACACAAGTAAATATCGTATATAGGGCAAGGTGCAAGGGATCAGGGGCCAGGAATTGGCGCCTCGTTTGTTCACTTCAGCTTATTGCTGTTTACAAAATGTTCATTTGTATATAGATATGTATATATATATCTGCATATATATATATATACTATATAAAAGATAGTTGTATAGTGTAGTTCTCTTTTTTTTTTTTTTTGTTTCTTTGGTGGCACCAATAAAGGTGCTATAGACATTATTTACATATGTACTGCGCCTTGTTCTTTGCTCTTGGGTCTTGGGGGCGAAGAGGAAATAGACAAAGTATTTTTCATTTTCTATTGGCGATCGATTTGATCAATTAATAAGTCGCATCGAATTAAACGGCATGCATTTAATTCTCTTGCCAAAAATGCCAATGAGGCATTGACATTGAGCGCCCCCCTTTCTCCACACTTCACCCTTGCGCCTTTTCGATACCTACAGATCCAATAGAATTGTGCAGGTTTCTTTATTGCAAACGGCAGCTGCCTCGCGAGTCGCGTCGAGAAAGTCGAAGTCAACGCAATTCCGTTGGGGAATTTGCAGTAAAACAATTAGATAACAATACAAATCAGATCAGAAAAGAAAAGAACCAAACGGAACGGCATAGAATATATATACGAATAATCAGTGAAGAAGAATTACAATGTCCAACGAACTAAGCGAACTAATCGCCCTTAGCTGCGCGGATCTCCGACCGGAGGAAAGTTCCGAAATCCAGTTAATTATCGACTCAGAGCGACGCCTGAGCATCAAACAAATGACCGCAACAGAATTGACAATGTTGCGTGCCGCAGCAGCAGCCAAGGCAAAAGCTCAGGCCCGAGCTGAAGCTGAGGCAAAGGCAGCTGAAGCTCTGGCGAATGCACGCGCACGTGCCGCCATACTAGCTGAGGAGCAACTGCAGCGTGTCTTAGAAGCGGATCGACAGCGTCAATTACAACAAGCTAAAACTAAACAAGAAGAAGAGGAATCAAGGCAACCAGATTCGGATAATGTGCCTAGTCCAACATCGAAGGGCACACTGCCTGTTAATGCTGCTCCACGGGATCGTCTCACCTCACTGCCCAATATAATCAATGATGATCAAGACGATGATATTGTCATATCGGAGGAATCTTCGCCAGCGCGAAGCAATTTACATCTGGCTGACTCTATAGAGTTGTTGCGCATGCAACGAGCAGCTCGCAATACACGTTCCCGGAATCGTAGTCGAGAACGCAGCACATCTCCAGCTGATAGACGTAACCATGAAAGAAGCGCCGCACCCGAACGCTTGCACAGCTCAAGCATCAGTAGTAATATTAGCAACTCGGCAAGTGTCAGTGGCAGCCGGCGGGGCAGCACTGCCAGCACAACAGATCGTGTGGATCACTCAACACCAGCTAAGTTTCCCTTGTCCAAGACAGCATCAGCACCTAATATGAATGCCCGACGAAGCAGTCTTACAGCTATGTTTCCGGGACCATCTCCGCTTGTTGCACCAGAGCCAACACTTCACACTAATCCAGAAGAAGCAGCTGATCCTGAACAGGAGTACATTGAAACCCGAAGACCACCCGAGGATGGATATCGTGAGATACCAAGCGGTAGACTGGCGCATCGTACACGAACTCCGCCGCCAGTTGGCGCCAATTTGGGCGTTAGCCTAAAGAAAGTTACAGCGCCAAGTGGTTCAATTACAATCAAGCCTAAAGAAGCGCCCATGTTGGGTGTAGTGTTGCGTAAAGTTGAGAAGAAAACAGTGCCACAGAAGAGCATACTAGAAGATGACAAGCCTTTGTATCACTTTTCGATTGTGCGAAGTGATCATAAGGAATACAAACCGGCACCGAAGCCAAAGCCTAAGCCTGCACCGCCTGCTGTTAAACCATCACCAGGTGGCATACTCACTGGACCACAGGTAGTACGTACCGTTAACCGGCCAGCGGTACCGGCGGCTGCTGTAAAACCTCAACGACCACAGCCTGGCGTTCCAATAACTATAACGAAAATTGAGGGCGACAAGATCATTATAATCAAAAAGATAATTGTGCCGAAGAACAGTAAGATACCGGAACAGTATCGCCAGGTTGGTTACTGTCTCTCTTTCACACTCATTCCCGTCTACGTCTTCGTCTCTCTGTGCTGTTTGCGATCTCTAATCTGATCTGATCTGTTGTTTCGTTATCTTTCCGTTAGGTGTCGTCTTGTTTACCCAGTTCTTCTGTTAAGTCTTTGTGTTCCTTTAGAATATGTTTGCAGCAACGATCGATTATCGATCACCTCACCACACACACACACACACACACAAACATACAACCTACATGCTGTAAAAACGACGCCGTTGTTGTAAAAAAGCTTTTAGCTGGAAGAAAGCTAAGAATAGGATTTTTTTTTTTTAGTGTGTTTTCTCTCCCTAAGCTCTCTTGCCTTTAAGAGAGAAACCACAACAATTATCAGGAAAAAAGCTTCTTGTGCCACAACCGTAGAATTTTCTGATTGTTCCATAGCTCGTTGTGTTACCTTCGGTTCGCAGATCGCGCGCGGGTTAATCGCACATTGAGCAAATGAATCAAGATGCTGCCAAGACAAGCCCAGCCCAAACGCAAGTTCAAGTGCAAGAAACACAGCTAGCTACAGTGACACCTAGCAAAGAGACAACAACTACAGCAACAGCTACAACAATAACAACAACAACAACACCAAACAATATGCAAAGCGGCGGGCAACAGTTTTTTCAGGTAGTTTCGCCACAGTTCGCGTCGGTTATATCGTCAACTTTGCCGGATAACAAATGTGCGGTTCGCTCACCAATTTCATCGCCATTGACGCATCGCAAGAATCGTCCGTTGCTGCCGGCAAGTCCCAAATCGACGCCGCCACTGCCTCGCAAGCATCATGCCATGGCATACAATGCTACCACTGGAGTCATTACAACTCCAGCAGCGCGTAGTCCAGCGTCGAGCATTTCCCTCTCTTCCTGCAGTACGCCCTCATCATCGCCGCCTCCACCACCGGTGCCCTGTCGGGCGCCGAAGCAAAAGATTGCAGGCGGCGAGATTGATCTGGATAAATTGTTGCAACAGCAGCAACAACTTGAAGAGAAGTCTGCGGCGGCGACGAGCAGTGCCAAGATGGATGCCAATTTCTATGATGCTGAGATTGAGATGATGAATAAGTATCTAAAAAGTTTGCCTGACTACAGCGAACTGGATCGTAAACTGCATCAGGAGTTTCAGGAATGCGAAGATCTCTACGATCGTTTGAAGAAACAGCAACTGACCAAATCTAACTCACAGCAGTCTGTGCCAAGTAAAGTGTTGCATAGTGCTATTGGATCAAATGCAACGGGTCTTGGGAGTGGACTCTCTAAATCATCATCCATTAATTTCGCTAATACTCGCCAACCAACGGCAACGACAGCGCCTCGTTTGGCGTATCCCTCAATTTTCAATAAGGAGCAATCGAAACTGCAACGTAGCATTTCCAGCTCCAATATGCCTAACACTGGGCAAATATTCCGACCACAGGACTCGAATCTCTCATTGAACAAACAACTGATGAATGATTTCTGGAGCGAGAATCTTTGTAGCTCACAGAAGCGTCAGACACCGAAACGCACATTCTGGAACTATGAAAAAATCTGTGGCGCTCAATTGGGTGATGCGGGTCAGCCCTTCAAGGTGGATGCCAAGACGGCCAAGAAGTTGGCCATATTCGATCCAACTGTTGCTGAAGCGGCACAGAAGGAACTGCAAAAGCAGTCACAGTCACAACAGACGCCTCAAAATCATCGACTGCAAAAGAACGCTTCAATGTCGCAATTGGATCTGAAGGTTAGGCAGGCCGTGACTAAAGATGATCTCTACAAGCTGATTGTATGCAATGAGGCGGCGCCTTTAAATAGTCGTCTGCCGGTCAAGCAGCAGCAGCAACAACAGTTGCCGGCAGCAAGTCAACAACAGCAGCAGCAGCTCAACAAGAGCAGCTCCATGACGCATATGCCGGGAAGTCATATAGGACTTGGTAATGGGAATGGGAATGGATACGGCATGACAGCAGCTCCAGCGCCATTGCTGCGTAGTGCTAGTCGCACACATATACCTTGCTACATGAAGCATCTGCCGTCGTTGACACGCAGCACATCCAATTCGGCAATATTGCTACCGTCACAACCGTTATTCAAGCAACAGCAGCAACCACAACAACAACAATCACAGCAACAGCAGCAACCAGCGCAAGTTCAGCAGCAGCAACTTCCTGCTTTGGGGAAAGCGCATGGCACCACTGGCGGCAGCGGCGTCCTCAAAAGTTCCAGCAGCTCTTGTGTGCCGCTTTTCCGACGTGCCACTGAGCCAGCGAAACTGACAACAACACCAACAGCAACTATTACTCCTGTGTCTGCATCTATTGCTGAGTCATCATTAGAGCGCAAGTCGGAGAAAAGCAACAGCAGCGTCAGTAGCAGCAGCTTCACTGTAACCAATTGCTGCAGCACGCATCTGCCACAACTGTCCAAGTTTACCTCATCATTTCACATACCGTCAGCAACAACAAGCTCAACGGATCAGCAGCAACAAGTGCCAACGACTGCATCGACTACAGCAGCAGCAGCAGTAGTGACAACAACAGCAGCAGCAGCAACGACAACAACAACAGCAGCTACTGCAACAACAAAGCGTCAAAAAGACGTTGACAATAAATTAGAGAAATGTCTGAACGACATGCTAAAGCTTAAGAGCATCAACAGCAATATTAACAGCAGCAATGTGACAGACTCTCTGACAGCAACAACAACAGCAGTAGCAGCAGCAGCTGAGCACAAAGATGACGCCGCAACGAGCACTGCAATTGGAAAATTTACAACAGAGTCGCAGATTCCTGTGCCAGTGCAAGTAATGCAGATGCAGCAGCAACAACAGCAGCCACATCAGCAGCTGCAGCAGCAACCTCAACAAAGAAGCTTTCATCCCATTGGAAAATCAAATTCTGCTTCTCAGTTGTCTTTGGGCTATCAGCGAGTGCTACAGCAGCAGCAGCAGCAACACCAGCAGCAGCATCAACATCAGCAACAACAGCAACAGCTGCAACACCAACAACAGCAACATTATCCGCAACAGAAAAGAACTTTTTTGAACTGGAATACGTTTGCCTGCAACAGTGATCCCTTACAGCAGCAACAACAACAACAACAGCAGCAGCAACAACATTCATTTGGACAGCAACAACAGCAACATCCACACAAGCTTCAACAATCGTATTCCACCTCACATGTGGCCAAACAAACGCCAAAGGTTAACTCCAATTTACCAATGTTTCTGCAGCGCAACAATACAAATAAAGAAAATAAATTTGGACAGCCGTCAGCAATAATGACTCCACAGATGTACGGCAGCAGCACCAGCAGTTACCAGCAACATAATAGTAACTATACGCGAACAGCAGCAGCAGTTCCAGCGCCTCTTACACACTCAGCTTCCTTCAGTGCGGCACAGCGACCGACAATGTTACAGCCGCAGCCACAACAGCAGCATAATTTTGGAATGATGAGTCGCAACTATTACAATTTGCCCAAACAGCAGCAGCTACAACCACAGCAGCCTGAGCGTAAACCGTTGCAAACCTTCGATCCATATGCTTATCCAAAGCCTAGTCAAGCGGTCAAGTACCAACATCAACATCAACCACAGTCTCAACCTCAACCGCATTCGTCGCATCCGCATACGCAGTTTCAATATGATCCGAATACGAATACGCAATTGTATTACGCGCAGCAACAACCACAGCAGCAGCAACAGCAACAACATCATCACCAGCAACAACCACAGCAACAACAAAAACAGTTACAACTACAACAAAGTAATTCTGTCATATTCAATCACTCACAACAACAGCAACAACAACAACAACAACTGCAACAGCAAAATGAAATGTCCAAGTCCGTATTGGGCCTGCATTTCATCGAGGTAGATTCTATACAGTATTTCTTTTTTTTTTTGTTTGTTTGTTTGTTGTATATACGTATATTATATATTATTTTTGCGTTGTTTGTTTCCTACGCAACTGCCACGCCTCTCTACGCTTCGCTACGCCTGTTGCTACTAACAATATAAATAATAAGTAAAAACAACAACAAAAAGACAATAAATACCGCAAATGAATTACCAAATGATCCTGCTGCTGCTTGCTCGCGCTTGCATACGACGTTACACTGACAGACTGAGTGACTGACTGACTGACTGAATGAGTGACAGACTGACTGTCCATGCTCTTGCAGGCAGCTCCTCTGGCTAGGCTATAAATAGATCTCTGACTCATTTCGTGCACTCCAAAGAGTCAACTGCGACGGCGATCTCTTCGCACGATCTTCGCTCTAGTATGTTTCTTGGGGGCCAAGTACACTTCCTGTATGTGTGTATGCACTGATGATTTCCCTATATATTTTACCCTGTAGCCGTCTGTGTCATTGCATCCCTCTCTCAGTTGCTGTTGCACGATCACCTTGCCACGATCTGCGGCGGCCTCTCGCGTCAGCAACATTTCTTGCTGCACTTGTCGACGACGCCAACAACGACGCGTTGCACAATCGGGAAAAATAGCAAAAGGCAACAGAACAAGAAGAAGATAAAACACTCAACAAATTCAATGTCAATTTTGTGGTACACTAAAAATAGATTCACACTTAATTTATGTTTTTGCTTTTATCGTTTATTTAGTACAAAAACTAAATAAACGTTTTCATTTTTATTAACGCATCTTTCTCCCACTTCTTCTGCGATTAATCATCATATTTTCGTTGTTTTTTTATTTATAATTAAAATTTGTAATTCGAAAAACATTTCGGAAAATGAGAATTGTATGTAAAAGAGGCAACCGCAGCGAGTAATACATAAAACATACTTTTGGCGAACACTGTTCTCTTCCTTCTCGCTGCAAAAATAAATAAGCGACGCGACGCGACGACCAAATACTCTTTGCCTTTGAGTTAAACATGTCTTCTGAGGATATATTTCGTCTAGCATAATAATAAATCTTCAAATTCATTTTCATTGCTTTGCTAATGAATTGAACGACTAGTAGATACGCTTTGTCTTGAGTTAAAATTATGTATCAGATTATTGTTTTAGACTTTTTTTTCTATACACTTTGTGGTTTTTTTAGGGTATTCTCAAACCGATCTTAACAGCACAGTCTGCTTGTGGTTAAATTGTTTTTTGTTTTTTTTTTTTTTTTTTTTTTTGCTATAGCTAGCAAACAATAATAGAAACTGGCCGCAAACAGAGGCGACCGGCAACGGTGGCGACGGGCTGCGAGGTGCAGCAGCAGAAGAAGAAAGAGGAAGAGCTCTCCCGCTGTTATTGTGGCCACAAGCGGGCCCGCCCGGTTCGGTTCAGAGATCGAAACGGGCAGACGCGAAGCGGAGCAGAGCAGACAAGAACACTCGCCAGCTACTTTGAGGCTGTCGTTCGACGTCTCGTTGCTTGCGATATTTTTTCAAAAAATTTTTCAATTTTTATAATTAGTATTTGTGGCGTGCGCTTTCGTAAATGTTGCGCTGATTTCGGTTTCTTCAGAATTCTTCTTCTGTGTGTGTCTGTGATTTTGAGATCGAGATTGAGAGAAGCGAATAACATTGCAGAAACGCGCTAAGCAAATGGCTGAAAGTGCGTGTATAAAATTCAGTACCGGGAAATGCATTCTCAAACATTCGCAAATTTCAATATTAAATCGAAATTTGAATTAGAAATCAATCGTAATCAAAATTAAAAATTGCAAAATTGTCGCTGCTGCTTTCTGTTGTGTTTCTTTCTGTGTATCTATTTCTGTCGAAGCTGCCGAATATCTTACAATTTCAATTATTTTTACAACAAATACACACACACACATATATATATATACATACATAAATATAATACACTCGACGTAAATTCTATTCAAATAAATATATTTCTATAGTATTCAAATATACGACAAGGAGAGAAGAGTATAAGAAAAACAAAATACTTTTATATAGTAGCAAAACATACAAATATAAATATTCTTCTCGACACGTCGAGTTAAATGCTAGAAATGCCAAAAGGAAAAACAATTGTAAATTTTAGTACATTTAATGATATACGGGAGATCAAGTCACAGCGTTCAAGTCACGTTTATTTAGTATATAAGTAAATTTATTGTTGAGAGCAAAAAATAGCAGAAGAAAATACGAAAAAAAAAAAGAGAAACAAAACCCACGCGCAAAAAATACAAAAAAGAAAAGAAAAGAAAAAAAATGGCCACATTTTTAAGTCGTTTTCATCGCGAAAAAAGCGAAAAGATTTTGCCAAATGCTGTTGTGAACGGTGAAAACGGCAGCAATAGCAAGAAAACAGCTGACAACGCAACAGAGACAACATCGACGCAAGCATCACAGCCACAGCAGCGTCAGCAGAGACGCTACATTCGCAGCGCAACAGCGGCAAGCGTCACGCAGTTGCTCTCCGAAAGCTGCAACAGTTTGCTGCAGCGTTTTCGACGCAATCCGAGCGAACGACCTGATAACAAACTGCAACAGCAACAGCAGCAGCAACAACAACAACAGCAGCAGCAACAGCAATTGCAGCGCAATCGGTAATCGATGCAGAAGAATTGAAGCAAATAAATTATACACACATACACGCACACTCACATAGATATATACACACATACGCGTATAAATTAATTTTTTTTTTATTTTATTTCTTTTTTTTATTTTATTTCTTTCGTTGTTCGTCAAACAACAAAAACTCGGTCAAAATGTTGCCAGACGCGTCACAGTGCCTCTCATCGCGTATATATTTTATTTTTATTTTCATTAGATTTTTATTTGCTTTTTTTTTTCTTTCCTCTGTTTTTTTTTTTTATTTTGTTAATTTAAGTATGTAATTTGCCCCATTGCCGTTCGACCGTTAGTTGCAGCGCAGCAACGCGCTGCCTCGTTTCTACTCAACGCGCTGAGGGGCCAAGAATTATGTAAAAAAAAACTGTTGAAGAAAAGATTCGAATCGCTTGCGGGGTGCGGATTGTATGAAAAAGTGTAAAAAAAATATTGTGTGAAAAAAATTGTCAAGCTCTGCGTTTTGAAGTTATTAGTTTTGTCACAAACAAGAATGACAAAAACTTTGGATAAGAAAAGAGAAGAATGTGTGAAGAATTCTTGTTAATTTACATAAGATGAATCGCAAAATATGTAAAAGCAATTTATGTTTTTGAGAGAGAAATAACAGATGAGATCAAAAAAAAAAAAAAAAAATCTTGTCACTTGCTTATATATCCATATTTTATCAAAACCAAAAGTTTCATAGTAGCATTTTTTTGTGGGTCAGATTTGACACAAAAATTAAAAAATTGCTATCAACAAACATCAAAACTGTCCATCAAAATAAAGTTCTTTCGAATTCGAATACAAATTTGCATTCGAATTCTTGCATTCGCTTTCATGAATTTTTGAACATATCGATATACATATGTATATGTATGTCGCATATATATAAACAACATAAATTATAATTGAATGAACTGTAATTATTTTGCTGCGTTCTGTAGAAGCTTTTTCGTCCAAGTGCAACCGCAACGAGCGTAAGATCGAAAGAGTCGGAAGCTGCATAAAAGCTTTCAAGTTTACTATGCTCTCTATTTTGTTTTTTTGCGTTTTGAACTCTGTGAAACTTGTGCTTTTGGCTCTCTCCCTTGTGCTTAACATAGAACAAAACGCACGCAACTTATTCTACTCTCTCTCTCTCTCTTTCTGTCTTTCTCTCACCCTCTTGATCTCTTTGTGCTTTTAATGCAATTGCTCTTTTAGTATTTATTTATAATAAAGCGTAATTGTTGCGTCTATGATTTGCTTTCTTCTTTTTGTTCAACTGACAAGAGAAAGAGAGAGAGAGATAAACAGTAAGTGAGTTCAAGGCTTTTCCTCCAAGCTTTCGAGCGTTTCCTTGTTTCATTAACTGACGGAAATGTGATCAATTCAACAATAATTAAATGCATCTTTAACCAGCAGATGAAAAGAAATGAATCCATTTCTTTGCACCTATCTTCTCCACCCACTCATATTTAGTCCAGTTCATCTCCTTCTTATACTCTCTTTCGTCATAATTTCTCTCTCTCTCTCTCTTTGTCTGGCTCGCACAGCTGCTGGGCAAGTGCGCAATATTTTCACACTTTTTCACAAAAATAAAAACGATTCTTCAATATTATTTTTCGTGGACGACGGCATTTTCCTTTAAACATATTTTCCGAATCATTCTCCGTCGTCGTAAGAATTTCAATCGAACTTTTCTGCTCAGTTATTATCTGATTCGTGTCGTGGCAACGCGCGTTCGTCGCGATGAATAAAATATCAAAGAAATATATCGAAAATACACTGAAAACAATTTAGTTATAGAATAGGAAAGAAAAGGAAAGAAAGAAGAGTTGCAATTGTTTTGTTATTGTTTTGTTTTTGGGATCTTTTAGTGCAGCGGGGATCATAGCCGAGGATAATACAAACAGCAGCAAAACCAATAATAGCAGCAGCAACCACAACAACAACAACAACAATAAGAGCAACGAAAATAATAATAAGCGCGACAGCTCGACGACCCCAACGAATGACAACAATAACAAAAGCAAAGGAAATTCGACAAAAGAAAAGAAACGTCGCCGCAGTTCGGAAAAGTCTTCCAGCGGTCGAAGACGCCCGGAAGCAGAACGAGATAGGGAACGTGACCGAGAACGGGAACGTGAACGTGAACGTGAACGGGAAAGGGATCGGGATCGAGAACAGAACGGCAATATGAGCGATCGTCATAGACGTTACTACGCCGGAGGTGGCCTAGGCTACACTGGAGCTGGCAGTAGCACAGCAGCTATCATGGGTCGCTACCAGAAGAGCTCTACGACAGCCAATGCACTGGACAGACTACGCACTCATCTCAGCCCAGTTGGTGCCAGTTATTATAAGCCACTGATACGTGGTCTGGGAGGCGGTAGGCGGGATCCTCCTGAAGATGTTAGTAAGAAACTAAAGTGCTACAATAAATGAAACCAATGGAATACGACGTTGCCAGCAGACACAGATAATATAGACGTAGATACAGATCGCATAAAGAGTCCCGTGACTCATAAGAATATATTTGGAACTTTTCTGATTTTTCTTTTTGTGCTGCTGCTCGCTCTTTGCTCTAATCTATTTTTCCCCAATTTTCACCTGTCTAACGAATGAATCATGGCAAAGTCAAGTCTCTGTCCCAGAACTGTCACAGCTTGAAGCGTAAAAAAGTCGAGGAAAAGTAAATGGCGGGGGGGCAATATGAGAAGTGAAAGCTTCACAAATAATACTGCATATTGACAATTCATATTGCCACATTATCTATAGCTATATCGAGCTATATAGACTATAGGTATTGCTACAGCTATATGCATATATCAAGGTGTATATAATATGTGTACATGTGATACATGATGCATATAGAAATATTCACATACATACATACATACATAGAACATCTACGTTTTGCCCACATGAAGCATTTTATAGCTCTTCTATATGTTCTCTATATATCTTCCTATTTGCCGTGTGCGTTTACGCCGCCAAAATTTATTTTCGATTCTGCTCTCCTTGCTCGCCCCATAAGTTTTCCTTCTCTCTTTCGCTCTTGTGCGAGGCGATGTATACAAAGCTATTCACAGTTTCACGATATTCAGGCATTTCTAGATGTATATAAATACATATAAATATATCGTATATATATGTATATATAAATATATCGGTATATATAAACTCTGAAGGTCGGCGTGCCGTAGATATTTGTTTAGATTTCGCTAGGCGTTCTAAATAAAATAAACCCCCACGCCCCATGCCCGCCCACGGCTTCTCCAATGTGTACGCCTCCTCTTCTTGTTATATTTTCATAAGTATTCTTTATTCTTTTTTTTATTGTTTTTTTATTTTTTTTTTTTTGTCTTGGAGAAAGCTGTGACTGGAATCGGATATGAAAGTGCTAGTGAAAATTGCGTGTGAATTTAAGTAGAGCCCCCAACCCCAAGACCAAAACCTCAACCACAACCTAAACACTGTTATTAACTATTTGCCGAAAATGCCATTTGCATGGCATTTGTCAGAGATGACCTAAAGTACTGAGAACGTCTCTAGTCTGCGTTGTATGACAGTCATATATATCGTGATCATCGTATAGCAGCGATTGAACTCTCGCTTTTCACTTGCTTACTGATTATTAGCACACTTATCAATCCTAAGATCTGTCAAAAACTATCTTTAATATAATTTTGTAGTATTATTATTGTGAAAGTCTTTTGTCGCTGTGACTGTGAAGATAGTAATAATAACGTCGCTCATCTCTGACGACTCTGCAGTAATTGCTAGTTATAGACACACATACGTCGTCTCTGCTCGTCAGTCAGGCAGGTCTAGGTCTCTTTGCCACCTGCTTTTGCCTCTGCCTAAGCGTCTATATCTTTCATCTGTCGTTATATTTGCGTCGTCTGTGACGAAGCGTGAAATGTTTTACGAACATCGTCGGCGTCTTCGACGTGGTCGTGGCTGTCGTTTCCATTGGTTTCACACGAGCGCTGCCTCTAAGCTGAAAAGCACTTTCCTTCTCCATTAATTCCTCACTCTGTGTCTGACTGCTGGTTTCTCTTTGTGTCTGTGTATGATGACGCACAGCGTCGGGAACTGCTTGGATACGATCGAGACAAGACGCCCACACTTTCAGCTGTTTCACGTTTGGAGAACAAATATTCGGATATATTAGAGCGTACGGCCGGACGACGTCGATACGAAGAAGATCGAGACAAGACACTCGAACCGGATGACTATGGCGCTGCATCTAGTGGCCTCTTACGCAGCGCAACCTCACATCAGTTGGCCAAGGCAAAACTCTCCTCCAGCTCCTTTAATGCTGCTGATCGCAAGGAGCGCACACCGTACCGGACACGTGCCCAACGGCAACGTCACATGGCCGACTCCAATGACAGTGGATACTTGACCAGTAACAATCGCTTACTGGACGAGAATTATCCACTGGATTATGGAAATCGCTATCATACAAATGATTATCATGATGCATTGCGTGCTGGTGGTGCTACAGGATACCCAACAGGTCGATATGCTCGCCGTGCCGGCAATGAAGATTCTTTACGCTCTGGTCGTACCTATGGACGCACTAAGACCGATGTGCTTAGTCCGGATACACTGGATAACGATCTGAGCAGTTCACGGAGTCGTTTTGCCAATCGACGCCGGGAACCACCACCCCCAGCAGAGTTGACTGCAGAAGAGCGTGAGATTCTAGCCGACGATCGTTCATCGGAGGATAATTCGGCAATTTTATTACTGCTGCGCGAAGATAATCAGTTTCTGGAAGCAAAGAAATTTGAAGAACGCATGCGTAAGCGACGTGAGCTAAAAGAACGCGTCAAACAGCAGGAAGAAGCGAAAGCAGCAGCAGAAGCTAAAAAGACTGAAGAAGCAGCAGCCGCAGCAGCAGCTGCAGTAGCGGCTGCAGCCGAAGCCAGAGAAAGAGAACTCGAGAGAGAAAAACATAGGGAACAGCAAGCAGCTGCGGCGGCAGCAGCAGCAGCAGCAGCCAATGCGGAAACCCTGAGGGATGTGGCGCCAAAGAAAAAATCGCGTAGCAAAAAAGTAACTAACGATAGCGATACAAGTAGCGATTCATCCGAGTCAGAAGAGAGCAGCTCTTCTGACGAAGCGGATGCTCCTCCAACTGGTGTCCAACTAACCAAAGACACAACAAACAAAAAAACAGACAAGGCCCTGCACCTTTCACCTGCTCCTTCATCCTCCACATCCACTTCGACATCTAGTCTATCTCTTAATGGTTCAACATCTACAACAACAAATAACAAGAAAAACAACAACACGAACTTCACACTTCCCTCAGCTCTCTCTAACCTCACTCTGCAAGACACGACGTCAGCAGCGACATCTATCGGCAGCGTCAACAAAAATCGTTTTATGTTAAATTCAGATCGCAACAACAACAATAACAATAACAACAACATCGACACGTCTACAAATGATCTGTCCAAATATAGACCCAGCAATATCCTTCACTCCTCCAGCTCTGGTGCGCTCGCCTTTGGTGGCATTGGAGCGCGTCTCGCTGCAGCGGATTTGCATCGGCAACAGCAGCATCAGCAACGCTATCAGGGCGCCACATCGCGCACAGCTGCAGTGCTTAGTGAATTTGAGCGCTATAAGCCCGGCGGTTTAGCGGGTGCAGCAACCGGAGCTGGAGCAGGACTTGAGTCAAGTTATCTGCATGATAGTTACGGCATTGGTAGCCGGCGTTCCAATGCACTTGGCGGTAGTTCACTGTATCAGCAGCAGCAGCGGCATCAACAGCTGCCACAGCAATCATCAACGCATTATCTGCAGCAACAGCAACATGATCAATATTTGTTGTCCAAAAGCGCCACGTCATCGGCTCTGTTCCATAGGTCACGCATTCCAAAGACACTCTCGACCTTTGTAAGCCACATTCGATGCATATTCAATGCATTTCTTCTCTATATGCCGACGCATCGCAGCTTTTTTTTTTTAATACAGCTTTAGCCTCTACTTAATGCGCGCTCGATAATCTCTTCTGTCAGTCCTACTCCATGCTATATTCCTTACATTTTAACCCACAACTCGAAAAACTGCTAACTAACAGAACGAGCACCAAACGCCACAGCGCTGCTGTACAAACTGTTAACAAACAGCTGCTGAACTCTGTTAACTAACAGCCTGATGTTAAAGTGTGTCGCGTTACTTGTGTTACTTGCATGTAAGAGAAAAAACTTGAATAGCTAAAAAAAAAAAAATCTCAAAAATATTTTAATTTTTTATTTTATTTTATTTTCTAACAAATTCTTAACTTTCTTTTTACCATACAAAAAAAACAAAACCGATAAAAAAAAAAACAATATATAAAAATTTGAATAATAATTAAATAATAATTTTTGACAAATGAAAAAAAAAAAAGAAATGAAAATATGACAGAAGAAAAAAAGAAAATGTGTTGTTTTATGGTTTGTTTATGGTTTCCTATATTTATGTTTTCGTATGTTTTTTTGTTGCCCAAGACACATTTTGCCTTGCCTCTACATATATACATATATATATATAGAATATTCGAAATATATATTTATTGATATTTGTTGTAAATGTTTTATATATATCTATCTATCTATATATCTATCTCTATTACCATTATTGACAAATTATTAACCATTTTTATGTAATAAAAAAAAAATCCATTAAAAAAAAAAAAAAATACAAAAATACAAAAAAAAATTTGTCCGAACTAATTTTCTTAACGAACAAACGAAACGTATTTTTCTCGTGTTTTTTCTGAATATGATGATGAAAATCACAATGATGATGATGATGATGATGATGATGGGTTTGATGTACATACAACATGATGAATTGATGATGTTATGGTTGGTTTATGGAAACTGTCTGTCTGCGGATATGCCGGGGGATTATGTGAATGTGTTTTGGTGATAATATATATACTTCAACTGCTGTGGTGCCAACGTGGGAACGGATCGGCTTGGGGAACAACAACTGAACAACGAAACAACTGTTGGACATAATCAACTGGCTGGATAACTGGATACACTGCTGGATGGGATGATGGATGACTCTCTCTCTATCAACAAAAAAAAAAAAAATGTTTTTTTTTTCTTTTTTTCTCTTTCTTTTTTTGTTTCTTTTTCTCTCTTTCAAATTACATACTCTAACCACACTCACACACACGCACCTTGTGTATTGATCTGTCTAACTGCCAACAACAACAACTGAATCTGCAACTGCAACAACCACGCCCTCCCTCTGCTTCAACAACAACAACAACGTCGTCGTCGTCGTCGTGCAACCCACTACCAAAAATTAAACGAAATTTTTCTTCGTCGTCGTCGTCGTCCTCGTCCTCATCGTCGCCCCTACTGCCAACAACGACAACAACTTCTTCATCTCAACGGCTCAATATGCACCAAAACCCACGCACCACAATCACGCAACAACAACAATAACCACGCGTCGTACAGACAGCAAAGCCCGTCATACAAGATGATGCTGATGGTCACTTAATATACCACACCGGAGACATTCTCCATCACAGATGTTCGTGACAATTTTTTTTCTTTCGTTTTTAATTTTTCCATACATATTTTACATGTTTAGGGACAAAAATTACAAATTACCAACAAATCTTTTTATCAAACCTAAAAAAAGAAAAACAAAGCTAAAAAAAAAAAAATTTAAATCCAAAATTACAAAAAAAAAAAAATACTGCCGGAGCACTCTCTTTTTTAATAACTATCTACTATCATTATGGTTTTGAACTTTCCAAGTTTTCTTTATTATTTCTTAATTATCTTATGGCTAAAATCGTCGCCTCGCGTCGCGTGTGACAATTTTTCACAATCTCATTTTTTTCCCGGCAGACAAAATGAAACAAAAGTTTGTTTCACCTTCCCATTTTTAAATCTAAATTACAAAATTTCAAATATTAAATTGAAAAAAAAAAAATACACAGATATAAACACAAACACACACACACACATTGAGACACGAGTTTTGAACTTTTTGGCGCATAATTAAGGAAATAATATTGAAAAACTGAAAAACCTTTTTTCCGTATACGTTTTTTTATATAAGTGCAGTTTTAAAGTTGGGTTTCAAGTGTTTTTCTAATTCAACACAATTCCAAAAAAAAAAAAAAAAAAAAAAAATTACACCCATAGTTTCAGGTTTTAGATTTTATAAATATTTTAAACAAATTTTTTACTGTATTTGCTCAGCGCAGTCTACATAAAACAAAGCTCGACTACAATATTCTTCCTTTTGACAAATTTCAGATAAGATTATGGCTACACTGGGAGAAGGCACCTTTGGCAGAGTCGTTAAAGTTAAAGACATGGAACGGTAAGTTTTTTTTTTTTAACTTTTATCTATCGATAATTAAAATGTGCAATAAATGTTTTTGATTTTTGTTGTCTCAGTGATTTTTGCATGGCCTTGAAAATTATCAAGAATGTGGAGAAATATCGCGAAGCTGCTAAGCTGGAAATAAATGCTTTGGAGAAAATAGCACAAAAGGATCCACATGGCGATCAGTAAGTCGCGTCATATAACTATATATAAACTTTATATACTATAAATATTTATGTGCTATTAATTTTCTATTACAGTTTGTGCGTTAAGATGATTGACTGGTTTGATTATCATGGACATATGTGCATAGTTTTTGAAATGTTGGGACTGAGTGTTTTCGATTTTTTGGTAAGCTGATTTTTTCCCCACTCTATGGGGGAGTTATTAACTTTATGTCTTTGTTATAGCGCGAGAACAACTATGAGCCCTATTCACTGGACCAAGTGCGTCACATGGCCTATCAGCTATGCTATTCGGTCAAGTTTCTGCACGATAATCGCTTAACGCACACTGATCTCAAGCCAGAAAATATTCTCTTTGTTGATTCGGAATATTCGTCACATTATAATCATAAAATTGTAAGTTATCATTTTACTTTATATTTATATTTTCTATCACTAAATAAAATTGTTTTTTTTTTTGTTTATGAAAATGTAGAATCGTGAAGTGCGACGTGTAAAGAGTACAGATGTACGCCTCATCGATTTTGGTTCGGCGACCTTCGATCATGAACACCACAGCACAATTGTCTCGACGCGTCATTATCGCGCGCCTGAAGTCATACTGGAGCTGGGCTGGTCGCAGCCTTGTGATGTTTGGTCCATCGGGTAATAAAAATAATAATACTTCACTCTCACATCAGGGACAACTCTTTCTCTCTTGAATATAAAACTTAAATTTCTTCTCTTTTTTTTTTTTTTGTCTGCTAACTCTTTTTCTTCCATTTAACTACAGTTGCATCTTGTTCGAGTTATATTTGGGCATAACGCTATTTCAGACACACGACAATCGCGAGCATCTAGCCATGATGGAACGCATCCTGGGACAGATTCCCTATCGCATGGCACGGTAATACAATGCAACTCATGCTTTTATATCCTAAGCGCAGTTCTCTTCATCGAAATCGTTTAACGTGTAGCAATCACACTCTTTACAGTAAAACCAAGACAAAGTACTTCTATCATGGTAAGTTAGATTGGGATGAGAAGTCAAGTGCTGGTCGTTATGTACGGGATCATTGTAAGCCGCTCTTCCTCTGCCAACTGAGCGACAGTGAGGATCATTGCGAGCTATTTAGTCTCATCAAAAAGATGCTGGAATATGAGCCATCGTCGCGTATTACGTTAGGTAAGTGTCACAAAGTGAACAACTGCTTAAGTTTATTATAATTATTTTTTTCTTTGTGTATCAGGTGAGGCTTTGAGACATCCGTTCTTTGATAGGCTACCACCGCATCAGCGTGTTGGAGAAATGGGAAGCACCATTAAGCAGCCTCTATCGTCTGGCAGCAGCAGCCGAGAGCGTTCACACAGTTTGTCCAGATGAGAATTACAGCGATTTGGTTATTGTTGACAAGAACGTTAACAACAAGAAAGAAAACACAGACACACACATACATACACGCAACACACACATATAGTACATATGCGAGCGGAGCAGCAGCAACTACAACAACAACAACAAGAAAAGCAACTACAGAAGAGAGAATGCCAATGCAAAAAAAAAATAAATAAATAACAATAATAATATTAATAATATAAATAAGAATATTCAAGGATAAATCCTTAACTTAAGTGCTAAAGTCTACACAGAAATTTTGTAACTTGACTTGTATAAAAAACATAATTTATACACAAAAACAAAAAAACCCAAAAGCGAAAAGAAATGTTTAGTAAATACTTGTAGTTAATAATAATAATCATGATCTTAACACATCATATGTAACGCGTGCTGCTTCATTTGATCTTTGTGCATTGTCTGTCTATCCATCCACCCGCCCATTGTGTTTTGTTTTGTAATGATAACCAAATCGTGCATAATAATAATAAGAATAATAATAATGATACTGCTAAAATGCAGCTATATCTTACTGATAAATACTGAACTCTGTGCACAGTCTTACCTCGATATATAAAAAGAAAAAAAAAGAAAGAGTCCCTGTATGCACTATATAATGACTGTATTGAATTGTGAATGATTGAAAAGAAAAAGAAAGAGCAAACACTAACAAAAAAATGTATATGTAAAATATATAATAAGTGCAAAAAAAAAAACCAACATCAATTGAGATGCATATCCACATGCTGTGCGAGCTGTCAACGACAAGCTGTGGATTTGTTTACATTTATCTGTAATTAATCAAACCTATTGGCAATTTGCGAGTACGCGCACGTGAGTTGTGAATTAATGCAAGCCATTACATACACACACACACACACATATATATATATATATAAACAACCACAGCCTTAAATATATAATGTAGTATATCGATATTATAACGCGTGTGCATCAACCGTCGTATATGTCATGTAAAAAAACAAAAATATTTAGCAGCCAAGTCATTTCAATTTCCTAGGTTACGTATATAAATGTATTTTTAAAAATCGGCGCTGTTTACTCGTTTTCTTCGTTAGTTTATCGATTATCGGTAAATCAATATATATACACAAAACACACTTACACATACACACGCCTCTACACTAAACACATCATAATATATACAATACACAAATATATATATATATATACATATATATTCTATACTATGACTTGAGAGTAAAAGTAGACATAATACTACTGAGCATACTTAATTCAAATGATTGTGAGTTAGTTTAATATTATATAAATATTAATTATTAATTACATTATTTGCAATTAAAATTAACCCGATCAACCAGCATATAAGATATATAAAAAAAAAAAAAAACAAAAATACGAAAATACAACTATTATTGTCAAGTTATTTAAAAATTAAATAAAATTAAAAAAAAATACGCTAATTTGTGCTTTTATTACTTTCTAAAAAACTTGCAGTCTTGCAGGAAGACTTTTCATACAAATACTCAATTTTCGACCGAACGTTGTATGGTTCTGGCTGGCTCCATCGCATGGGTGTAGGGAGAGTAATCACAAAAGTCAATGAATTTTTAAGAATGATAGGAAATTTAAATTTCCGTTACTACAAAAAATAATAACAAAAATAATTCCAATCACATCAGAGCCAAAATCAACGAATTTTCTGCATGAAATACCAGGCGAACAAAAAATGGCAGCAAGTAGCTGCACGACAAATTTATTTTTCTGTATATTAACAGTGAAGGGCTATGTAAACTAACAGATTTATGTATATTATTCGAGTTATGTAATTTAACAGAATTATGAAAATTAACAGAGCTTACTGCTTGCTGTTTGCTTCTGTTCACTTGGTATTTCATAAAAAAAATTATGAAAATTACACGATCAGCTTTTTTTTTGCGCTTTTAGTGCCAACGGAAATTTAAATTCTTTCTCATAATAAAAATTGTTTTACTTGTATGAAATATTTAATAAAATATTTTTATTAAAATTTCTTCAAATTTTTTTAAACTGCTAATTGATTTTTTGCCGGAAATTTCATATCCTTGCAGTCTCAAAAGAACATTTCTTATAGAAAAACTCAATTTTTTGCCAATTCTTCCTTTGGTCCTACTAAGACCAAATTTATGGGAGATATACTAAACTCTACTAAACTTAAATATTGTTTACCTCTAAATTTCTTAGAAGGATCTTCAGTCAATATTTTACGGAACTCCTAAATATAAAAATGTGGAATAAAGAAAACTTCATTTTTACTTTTTTTTTTTTTTGGGAATATTATAGCGTTTATTTTTTGTTCGTTTTTAGTGGATTTTCGCTACGTTTTTAAATTTCAATTGGTTTTTTTTTTTTATTATTATTGTGTTTGTTTTCTAGAATTTTACAATAGTTTCAACTAAATAAATAATAACAATTTATAAATATAATTCTCTTACTCGTTATTTGAGTGTTGTCGAATTTTGTTTTCTTTTTTGTTTTTACGTAAATATTTTTTTTTTTTGATATTTCTTCATGCCATACAATTATCTGGAAATTCGAAACAGTTGTCAATCAGTATAATTCGCTTTTGATTTCTATGTTTGTTTGTTTGTTTTTTTTTTTTTTTGTGTTAGAATAAGCCAAAAAACGTATCAATGACCTATAACCTGTGTTAAGAGGGGGGGTGCATAGCTTAATGGCTAATTAATCGGCTTATACTAACTAGCTATAAAAATAATAGTTAAGCCTAAAGATTGCAACGAAAACAAAAAATACCTATGCAAACTATTGATATACACAATAAATAAATACCTAACATTTACATCTCTTTCCTCTTCTCTCGATCTATATATATATATATATATATATATATATATATGCATAATAATTACAATTGTATTAATAATATTATTCATAATAATAATAATAAGTATTTCTCTGTTAATATTTAATATATACAAAAAAAAAAAACAACTGAGTTTTGCGATTTGACAAACGCAACAAAATCTTGTATTATTTTACTTATTGTAAAAATATTTTGTTTTTTGCTTTTGTAACTTTGTTTGCTGTGTTAACATTTATAATTTATATTTTTATATAATTTTAAATTTGTTTTATTGTCTATTTCAAAGATGCTGGCAAAGGCGTAACAGAAACAACAAACTCCAAAGCGACAGACAGAGGGGTTGGGGCTGACAACTAACACATATATATTTATATATATATATATAGCACTATATATGCATTTATCGATAGATTAAATATCGATAGACATATGCATATGTATTTCCTTTACTTATGACCAATAAATAGCGTATAATTTGTCGACGGCAACGCCGACAGCACTGGTCATTTACTCAGCTTTAAAATCTCTGCCGCTGCTGCTGTTGCTGCTGCACTCGCTGCTGCTGCTGCTGCTGTCGCCACTGGTACACCCGTTGGCGGCGCTGGCGCTATACGTATGGGCTTGGCACGCTGTTGACTAAATAGTCCGCTCAGCGCAACTGCTGTACTGGCCGTCAGTGTCATGCTGCCTGCACTGGACGTTGCTGCTGTTCGTTTACCTCTCGCCAAACCATTTATATTCGCATTGTTTGTTGATGTTGGCTGCTGCTGCTGCTGCTGCTGTAGTTTAAGCTGTGTCCCAGCTGCGACTGTGGCTGAGGCTGCTGCTGGCGCTGACGCTGGTGCCGGTGCTGGTGCTGAGGCTGAAATGTTATCCAACTCAGTCATTGCTTCTTGAATTGCTCGCTCGAGCTGCGAATTCAGTTTGCGGCTCCTTTGTGGGTTTTGTTGATTGTGGATTGGTAGTGTATGCGTGCGTGCGTGTATATGTGTAGTGTAGTGTAGTGTAGTATATCAAGTGGTGTGTATAGTGTAGTGTAGTGTGGCATGGTGTGGTGGTGGTGTATTGTGGTTTTTGTTTTTTGGTTTTGGGTTTCAGTCGGATTTTTGGTCATGTTGATGATGTTGATGTTGATAATTGTGTTCGTGATGATGATGATGATGATGTTGTTGGTGATTATGCATATACATACACACAAACACACACATACACAGAGACAGAGGAAGGTTACACATACACGTTACACGTTGCGTGGCGGGGAAGGTAAATTTGATTTTTTTTTTGGTTTAATTTTTTTTTTGGTCAGCGCATAATTATAAAAAAAAGAAACAAGAATATTAATTAGCAAAATGATAAAAAGAAATTAAATTAAAAAAAAAATATACATAGTATATGTAATTATAATTGAAAATTAATACTCGAAAATGCCAATTTTCGCTACACTGCATAAAACAAAAAAATACACGCAGAGAAATATTACACAAAATGCAAATTCTAATTCTACTTTTAACTAAATTTGTTTTTTTTTTACTGGAAATACTTGCAGAGCTCATATTGAGTAATAAATTAGTGATTAAATAATTAATTATAGTTAATTAAAAAGTTCGTAATTAATTATAAAATTAATATTTATTAAACAATTTAATAATTGATAATAATGAATTAAAGAATTAATAATAATTAATTAAATAATTAATAATAATTGAATAATTAATAATAATTAAATAATTAATTAAATAATTGATAATAATTAATTAAATAATTGATAATAATTAATTAAATAATTGATAACAAATAATTAAAGAATTAATAACAATTAATTAAAGAATTAATAATAATTAATTAAATAATTAATAATAATCAATTAAATAATTAATAATAATCAATTAAAGAATTAATAATAATTAATTAAATAATTAATACTAATTAATTAAATAATAAATAATTAATAATAATTAAATAATTAATAATAATAATAATAATAATAATATTAATAATAATTAATAATAATTAATAATAATTAATTAAATAATTAATAATAATTAATTAAATAATTAATAATAATTAATTAAATATTTAATAATAATTAAATAATTAATAATAATTAAATAATTAATAATAATTAAGTAATTAATTAATTAAATAAATAATAATAATTAATTAAATAATTAATTAAAAATAATTAATTAAATAGTAAAATAAAACTAATAAAAATAAATTTAAATTAATAATAATTAATAATTAATTAAATAAGATAATTAATTAATAAATTAATTATGTTTTAGTACTCAATGTGCGCTCTGCAAGCATTACAAATTTGTTGAATTAAATTAAATTAAAATATATTTTTAAAGACTGCTAAATAATAAATACTAACTACAAACTAATAAAATTGCATAATTTATAATTTTTACATTAAATACTTTTTCGAAAATTACAAATATTATTTGAATTTCTTATTAATTTATAAAAATATTTCAACATTTAAATAAATAGAAATAAAAATTTGAATAAATTTTCTATAATTTTTCTACAGTGTTGTCAGGTGCTTCTCTACTGCAGTAACTCTCTAGTTCTCACTCCTAACTGGTAACAAAACGCTCCTTGCCCCTATCGCTACTCTTTCTTTCCCTTCCCTATCATGCTCACTTTCTGGTATCCTTTTGTGCCTTGTGATGCGCCTCCAAGCCTTCGGATAGACTCTGTAGGGAGTTGACCGGTATTAACTCGGATGTGGAACGTCCGCCGCCGCCAAACCATTGCACCCAGACATGATCGAACTGTTGTGATGGCGTACAGACGCCATCGGGCATCTTGACTATCTTGCCTGGCCAAGCGGGATGGCCACGCGCTGGTCCCCAAATCAATTCACCAATGGCAAATGTACGCGGTGGCATTGTGAGAGTAGCAGCAGTAGTAGCTGCGGCAGCTTTTGGCGGCGAACGGTGCAGACGACGGTTACGTTTTGTTGGCGTGCGACAGGAGAAGGAGTTGGAAGACTTGATGTTGGACTTGTGTTGTTGTTGTTGTTGTTGTGGTGTACTGGCTGCAGTTGATGTTGCATCCAATTGGATCGGTAGCTGCGTCGTTGTGGGCGATTGTGACTCTATATATGAAAATATATATATCTGATTTTAAGTTGCCCTTTAGTCGATCAAATGATCGAACGATCTTTAGCCCTGACACCGGACACCCAAAATACCCGAACATAGAACCGAAACACAATGAACAAAAAAAAAAACATAACAAGGAAGAAGCAGAGAAAAGAAGCCCAACAACAAAAGCAAAAGGTGCAAATGGTGCATGTGGTGCATGGTGCAAGTAGTGCCTGATGAGTGATTAGTGAATGTGAATGCAGCAAATTAATGATTAGTGGTGCTGCTAGATTGTTGTATGATGGATGCGGATTAGGATTAGGCCTTACCCTGGTAGTCAAAGCTAACTACTTTCTGATTATGTAGAAAGATGTTCGAATTTGTGTTTGAATTCGAATTGGAATGGGAAGCAACAACAGAAGCATTTGCCGCATGTGGCAACGACTGTTGCATGAATTGGCGATGCGTTAATGCGGATGCGGATGATGTTGTTGATGATGATGATAATGATGATGATGATGATGATGATGATGAGGTGGACAGTGTGGACGATGTTATGGATAGGCATGTGGAACTGCTGTTAGTCAAGCGCATACCTTGACCCATGAGACCGTTCTCCACTGGCGGCGCATGCGATGTTGCGCTTGTTATATGAATCCTACGAATCTTTGGCTCCGTCGGCTTATACAAATTGCTCGGCTGGCTGAACACATTGCTGCTGCAAATGTCTGCAGGATGAAAAAAACAGATGATTATGCTGCGGAAGGGAAAACATGCTGCTCAAACTTACTGCGCTCACAATCCGTGGATGACGGTGACTGACGACTTTCGACGCTTTGCGGCGATATCGCAGCATCCGGCTCAGAGCTGGAGACGCACTGCACCTGCGAAAATAAGAAGTGTAGAAGAATTAAATCTGGCAAAGATTATAGCGTTGTCTAGTACAAACCATATCGCCGCTGCTAATGCTGCGATGACTGGGCGGACGTTCGGGACTGCGTGGACTGCAGGTTGTAGTGTCGGGCGGACTGGCGGCCGTTAACTGGCGACTGCTAAGCGTTGATTCTGAGACATAGCTAGCGGACTGTGGCAACTGTTGCAAACTAATTTGCTGCTGCTGCTGATGATGATGCTGCTGCTGCTGCTGATGTTGCAGTTGTTGTTGCTGCTGCTGCTGTTGTGGCTGCTGTTGTATTTGTATGGTGGCCGTAGGACTTGCCTGCACAAAGGAAGCCCCACTCTGCTGACCTGTCGGCATAACCAGACCCATGGGTGTCGAATATATCTGACCAATGGGACTTAGCTGACCATTGGCACCAACAATATATTGCTGGCCAGCCGTGGCACTAGGCGAAATAAAGGCGGGCTTATGCTGTGGCGAAGGTGTACGCAGCATGACAGGTCCTTGCGAGGTCAATAGACTTGTCGTTGGCATATTCTGTATTTGTAGCAGTGTAGTATCTGGTCCCATTACCAGTCCGGCAGGCATTAGCAACTGTTGCCCAATGAGATTCACATGCTGTAATATTTGGCCATTCTGTAGCAGCAGTTGTTGTGTTTGTGGCGCTGCTGTGGCTGTTGGTTTGTTCACCACAATTCCTTGAATGCCGGGACTTAGCTGGAATTGTTGTGAGAATTGCGGTGGTGGTGGTGGTGGCGGTTGTGGTTGCTGTTGTTGTTGTTGTTGTTGTTGTTGTTGTTGCTGCTGTTGTTGTTGCTGCTGTTGTTGTTGTGCTGCTTGCTGCTGCAACAATGCCGGTGCTTGGCTGGGAATGCTGGGTGAGATTTGTGGCGAATGCGTCGTTGTCGCCGTTGCCGACTTGATGGGCGACGCCATGGGCGTGTCGCATACGGAACTCTTACGCTTGCGTATTCTACGCTTTGCATCCGGTGAACTGAGTATTGTCTGTGCCGTCAATGGCTGTGGCATGGCCAACAGTTGCTGCTCAGCTTGTTGCTGCTGTTGCTGCTGCGGCTGCTGTTGCTGTTGTTGCTGCTGTTGATGCACAATGTAACCACCGTTGGGCAATGTATTGAGCAGCACAGTTTGAGTTGTAGGTTGCGCTGCTTGATGATGTTGATGCTGCTGCTGATGCTGATGCTGCTGCTGCAACAGCTTAGCGCTATTTGCAGCATTGATTAGCTGCGACGGTTGACTCACCAGATAACCGCCAGCTGTTGGCTGTGCCGCACGCTGTACCTGTGCCTGTGCCTGTGCAGCAGCAGCAATTGCTTGCTGTGGCTTACTAGCCGATGGTATCACCAGCAGTTGTCCCGTTGATGTCATAATCAACTGATTTCCGCCGCCTGCTGACTGTAGTTGCGCTAGCTGCGCTGAGGTTGCAACATGTCCAGTTGCTGGTCGACTAATTCCCGCTGCAGTCGTTACAATGCTGCGGGTTAATGTTGTGCCGCCTGCGGCATGAGCATTTGCCGCTGCATGACGTTGTGCAGGCAATGCAACTGCTTGCCGCAACACACGCAACTGCGTTTGGGGTTGAGGTTGTGGCTGCAGCTGCGTCTGTACTTGCGGCTGAGATTGTGGCTGCGTCTGACGCAGCAGCAATTTGGGCGACTCCAGCTGCGTGTCTATGGGCGTAGGCGTTGCCGTTGGAGTGGGCGTGGACGTAGGCGAAGGCGATGGCAAACTGTGCCGTGGACTTTCATGGCTTGTGGAGATGGCGCCAACCTGTTCAGGTCGCTTCTCCAGTTCCACTGCCGTGCTAGACACTGGCGATTGTTGTGGCGTCGGAACTTGACTTGGCTTTGGCTGCAATCGATTCTGCTCCTGCTGCTGTTGCTGTTCCCATTTTGCGCCACCGAAGAGTGAATGGCGACGCATGCGTTGACGCTGCAGCTGTGAACTGTTGAGCATTGTCAATGTTTCCTGCCCAGCAGCAGCCGCGGCAGCAACAGCAGCAGCACGTGCTGTGACTGTAGCCACCGTTGCAGTTTGTGCTGCGGCTGTTGCATTACCTTGTGGCTTAGCATCGAGTCCAACGCTGAGAGTATTGCATAACAATGTTGTCTGCTGTTGCAGATAACCCGCTGGATCATCCTTAAAATTGGGCGCAGGAGCAGCAGTTGCAGCAGTGACAGTAGAAGCAGTAGAAGAAGGAGGAGCAACAGTAACAGAAGAATTTGCCTTTATCACATGTTCTGCTGCACGATGTGAACTTGCCACTTGACTAGTTGGAACTGCAGCTGCCACTGGAATTGGAGCTGGGGCTGGTATTGTGACATGCGTTGATATCCGTCCAGAGATTTTGTTGTTGTTGTGATTGTTGTTGTTGCCATATTTGTGGCAATCAGCGTCTGCAATGAAGAGAAAACAAATTGAATGAAAGAATTTTACAAAGAATCAGTGAAAAGGTCGCAAAAGTGCTTAGCGCCGGGAGAAGTTCGAACTTGGGTGAAGGCGAAGAGACGTAGAGTAAATAGCTTGAAGCTCGTTGCTTATGCAAAGTGCGTCGTCCTTAAAGTGCCCGCAACGTGTCGCTACAGTAAGGTCAGGGACAGGTCACAGTTGCCTTACTTCGCTTCGGTTCGCTTCGCCCCAGTCCCAGTCCCAGCCCCGCTCACAACGACAACAACAACAAAGAAAAGAAAAGAAAAGAAAAGAAAAGAAAAAAAAAGCACAAGTTGAAAACGCCAAATGCCAAATGACTGCACAATAAAATCAAAACACAAAAACGTGCAGCGCAAACTTATTAGAAGAAAAAAAGCAGCAAGAAAAAAAAGAAGAAAATAAAAGCAAAAGAAAAGAAGAAAAGAAAAGAAGTGAAGAGTAAAAGAAAAAACAGACTAAACTGTAGAAAAATGTCAAGTTGTGGCAATCAAAATGCGACTGTAGCATGAGAAATTGAGACTTTCAACATGAAACTCAATGACTCAGACTCCATGCTCATACTTTAGACTTCAGACTCAATGACAGTATTGTCTCCAAGGCATTCGCATAATGACGCAAATCTAATTAAAATCAAGAGAATCATAGAAGAAAAATCTTAATACTTCTCTTTAAAAGTTACACTGCACAAAATTGAAAATTAAATTGAAATTGATTCTCAGCATAAAAATGAAAAGTGAATATAAAAATTGAGAATTTTACACCAAAAGAAATTTTTTTATATAAATATTTTTCTATTTAATATCCTATATCCTATAGTTTTGGGTTGTAGTCATGCGATTTGATTTAAATTTTATAGCAGAATGTGTTAAACATAGTTAAGCTTTAAGCTCATCAATATCCTGAAGTTAGCTTGACAATCAAAAGAATTTATACAACGAAAGACTCAAATATTGAGTGATAACTCCTATGGTAGCTGTGGTAGTCCTAAGGTATACTATTTTTACTCATTTCGTCGCATATACTGCTCATGGCATTAATTAAAATTCGTATCAAATTGCAGACAGAAAGAGATAATTACTTTGAGAAATACCTTTGCAGTCTTGGAAGCAAAACTTTGAATATAAAAACTCAATTTTCGAGCGGTCTTTTCTATGACAGCTATAGGATATAATGATCCGATTTTGACCAAATGTATATAAAACGTATTTATTGCCGCTAAATCCAAATTCTGAAAGTTTCAGCCAGATAGCTTAAAAGGCAAAGAAAACACGACATCTTCGTCTGATCTTTCCTATGGCAGCTATATGATAAAGTGTTCCGATAAGGCCAGTTCCTACTTATACACAGCTTACGGGCATAAGGACTGTCTATACCAAGTTTCATGGAGAAAGCTTTAAAATTAAGCGACTAGTTTGAGCTGAAACAGACGGACCTGCACATTTGGATGATCCTATCGACGCTGATGTTGGATCCGTCACGCATCTTAAGGTGCGTTACAAACTCCTGTAGAAAATTAATATACCCCACTGTCAGTGCATAAAAATGATTAAGAGATTTTTGATCAAGTTAAAAATCTTGAATGAGAATAAAAGTCTTTAGGAGCTGATTTTCAACCTTAAATCGAAATGTTGCAAAGTATTTAAGGACTTTGCTGCAACATGCTGTGTGTTGGCAAGTAGCAAATATTTGCATATACTTCAAACACACACACACACACACATACATACACACACACCTTAACAGTGTAAACCGCCGATGCGGAAAATTTCTAAAACGCGGCAAAACTTTTGCTTTATGTGGCATTTTTAATGCCCGCTGATTGGCCCTTGAATAGGACGCATGGACAGATGGCCAGTTGGATAGATGGATGGATGTATGAATGGATGTATGGATGGATGGTTGAGCCTGTTGGTTGGATGGACAGTTTGACTGCAAGTGCTAGAGCTAACCAAACTTCCCGCGGCGAGGCCAGTTATACCTCTTGCGCCTTTGTTTGAGCGTGTTTTGTGGGCGCTAAATATTGGCGAAACGCAGCGGAAGGAAGGACGGGCAGGCGGACGGGAGGATGGACGGATGCGCATCGCTAAACTTTGCCGTCAACTCGCTTTTGTTTCAATTAACCTTTTCATTCGAAAGTTTTAACAATGTTTGCCAACTGTTACCCCAGCAATACCCGCCCACAGCGCACCCTGCACTAACACACTCTTAGACTTACTAAATCTCTCGGGGTGATTTCAGTGTGCTTAAAGTTGACCGCCCAACGGGGCATTGGAATCCTTTTTGTTTGCTCAAATTGTAGGAGGGAGCAAAAAAAAAAAACAGTTTTCTGAGCATATCTCAAATTGAAATCCAAATGCGTTGAATGCCACAAAAAGTAGCATGGCAAACAAGAAAAAAAAATAGGAATAGGAATGCATTGCAAAAAATTGAATGCAACGACTAGTAGATACTCTACAATAAATTTCGTAATAATTTTATTTATAGCGATACTATCGTAAACTATCGTTTGTCACATCTCTAAGTGACAGTAGATAATATTTGTATCAAGTTTTAATTGAAAATTGTTTGCAAATAATATTAAAAAAAACAAAAACAAAATTACAAAATGCAAAATAAAATATCAAATTTCAACTTTCCATCTCTCACACATAGTGAAAACTTTTTCAGGCAGCTAAACAAAGTTAAAGCCATGAAAGAGTCAGAGAGTTAAGGCCTTTTGCCTGAAGGGGCGAACAAAAAAAAAAAAGGAAAAAACTTGAACAACATTGTGTGGAAATGGTGCAAAACGTTTAGCAAATGTTAAGAGTATTTAATAAACATAATATTTGTTTACTTGGTGTAGCCCACGAGAACGAGTACTTTGTATCCTGGTCACATACACACACAAAGGGACGAAATCAAAACAAACAAGACAAGCAAACAAAACAAAACAAACAAACAAACAAGGAAAACAACAAACAGTAGCCTGTCGTAGAAACAGGCATCGCGTATTGGTATATAAGGAGAATACCGACAACCTGGTAAGCAACCTGAGTTTAAGACGTTTGAACAAGTTTAAGGAAGCTGCAGTTGCACTTCCTGCTAAGATGTTGCCCAAAACGATGTTGCTTAAAGCTTGTTGAACTTTCTTGCAATCCCCTTACACATCATCATCATCATCATCATCATCATCATGTTCTTCTTTAGTTTGTCTTGCTTCTCACGCCCTTTATGCATCCTTTTCCGCTTGCTCAACTTAATGTGTGTGTGTGTGTGTGTGTGTGTTGGGTTTTCCTTCTCTCTTCTATTTCTTACGCTGTTTGCATTTTCACTTTATCATTGTCTAAGCGTTACTTGCGCATCCCATCGCAGCTCCAAAGCACATTTCAATTGCATCCGATGTATGTTTCTCTCTCTCTCTCTCTGTGTGTGTTTGTCATGTGTATGTATGTATGTTTGTCATGTATATTCAGTGCTTTTGTTTGTTTGTCTCCTGCACTTTTTGGCTCCTGCTGTGCTCCGCCTTCTTCTTCCTTCCTTTTTTTTTTTCTTTATTCAACTGCTTTGTGTATACTTATCGCACATCAGTATCTACACTATTTCCTTTACTCACACTCACACACACCCCCCTCACCCCCCCCCCCCTCTACTGCTCCTCTTTCTTCTCCTATGTCAGTTACTATGTACATATTTCTCCCTGGCCAACGTTCAATCTTTCTTTCCCTTTAAAAAAAAAAAAAAAACTCTTCATGATGTTTGTTTGTCGCCAGCTTTGCCGTTTTTTACAGTTCACAATTCTTTCTTTCCCAGTTTAGCCTGCCGTTGGCAATTCCTGTGAGTCCTTTCGCTTTGACAGCATAGTCAGTCAGGGTTACCACTAGGGTTGCCATGGTGCCCCTACAGTCGACAGCTGTGTGGGCGGCTTTCAGTTGCAATTGACAAGCTTTGGCGCTGATTTTGTCGCATCACAGACAAATTCCAGCTTAATATTCTTTGACTTCGGATTTTGTTACACTCTTTGCACAATTTGTAACTCTCGATATTTATCGATTTGTTTGACAAGACATATAGATTTATGTAAAGATGTTTATCAATTTATACAATGATAATTATCAATATGTATATATTTTATTAACGATTTATTTATCGATAAATATATGTTAACATATCGATAATTATCACTTCTTGTGTCAATTAGTTTATCGATAATTATCGTTTTGTATACAGATAAACAAAAATCCTTTAATTTGTGTTTATCGAATTATTTATCAAAACATTTATCGATAACTATCGATAAATTTATCGATTTATTTTATATATTAAAGCGATTTTTACCTTTATTGCCCATTTCGCGTGTTGTTATTGCCGCCGCCTGCTGCGCTGCTACTGCTGCTGCTGTTGCCAATTTTGTTGCTGTCATTGTTGTCGTCGTTGTTGTTGTTGTTGTTGTTGTTGCAGTTACCGCAGTTGCTGCTGCTGTTGTCAACAACGTTGTAAAGACATCAGGAACTGTTGCAACGAGATGCTTCTTCTGCAACTGTTCGTTAGACTCCAATGCATTTCGTTGATGTGAGCAAAAGGGCGTGGCAGCTGCTGCTGAAGATGCATCCTGTGTCTTCAACAACATATTCGGCACCTGTAAAAATAAAAATATTATAAATATTACATTTTCATTTACAATTTTTTTTTTATTAATAAATAAATCAAAAATTGTTTAATAATTCCGAATTTTGCAGCATTAAGAATTTAAATTAAAAATTTTTAAATACTTTTTGCCATAATCAGTATCAAAAGTTAAGGAGGCGCCGCTTGACGCCATTTGGTGTTGATTTCAAAATAGAATTTCAATTGCTCATAGACACACACAGAGAGAGAGAGAAAGAGAGAGAGGGAGAGAGAGAGAGAGGGAGAAAGAGATAGAGACATAAAATGTTGCAATTAATTTGCATGTGAAACGTGAGTTGCATGAGAAGCAACCGGAGGCACAAAAAAAAATCGATAATCGAAGTTACTCAACGCGTTGCATATGACGCTTAATTTCTCACTATAATTATAAATTATTGACAAACGTCACATATAGTCAGCTGCCACACCCCCTTCCTTCCTTCCTTTTTGTTGTTTTTGCTGCAACGCCCTAACAACTAGTCAATCTTTAAAGGCAAAAACCATTTTTGGGCTTGCAACTCATTGCCTTTTAAGTGAGATGCAATCGGTTGCATGTTGCACGTTTTGCTACTAATTTGGTCAGCAATTTGCACAAGTGAAAATTCCAATCTCCAATTATGGCAAATAGCTAAAGATTGAGCTGATTTCTATAGCAAGAGAGAGAGAGAGAGAGAGAGAAACAGTTTTGCTAATAGAATAATCTGAACTGTTGCCAGCTATAGATAATAGTGTTATACATATTAAATATATGTACATATAGTCTCTGTCTCTCTCTCACTCTCTCTCTCTCTCTCTCTCTCTTTTGCTGTATTGCTTACTCTCTAAAGTGTTGCCTAGTTTTCATTTTGAACATCTCTTCAAAGTAACTTGCCACAATTACATTTATCTGTTCATAGACATAGACATGACACGCACACATGCACATACACACGCACTGCATGAGTTTATTATTAATTTGCCACGCCCACAAGTGGGGATTAGCCTCAATCCATTTCTCAAACACTCAACTTTTTGACTAGCTAGGCAATTCTCAACTCTCGACACACTCAACACTCGGCAAACGGCAAACAGCAAACAGCAAACGGCAAACGGCACACGGCACTCGGTGCTCGTTCTCTCGATTCTCATTCAGTCTCAGACTCAAACTTGAAAACTCAAGCTCATGCCCCAAATCGCCAATCCCAGTTTCAACTTGATGACTTTACGTAAACGACTCAACTCTGATTGTTGTTGTTGTTGTTGTTAATGTTGTTGTTGTTGCTGTTTTCGTTGTGTATTCATATTTTGTTGTTGTTATCTTGTTGCTATTGCCACTTGGCTCTAAAGGCGGCTCTTTGCCACACAGTCTGCCATAAAAAGCAAACATCATTTCAACTTTTCAAACGCAATAAAACCACAGCATACTCTACATAACACCCCACCCCACCATCACCATCACTACTCGCTCTTCCTTGCCTCCCACTCTCTTCTCTCTCTCTCTCTCTCTCTCTCTCTCTCTCTATCTCATCTTCCCTTTGTTGCTCCCTTTCTCGCCTTCGTCTACAACAAATGCGCTTTCATGTGCGGCTGCTGTTGCTGCTGCTGCTGCTGCACAAACAAAATGAGACAAGCAGACAGACAAAGAGACAGAGAGACATAGAGAAAGAGACAGCAGTGTGCTCTGCACTCTCTCTCTCTCTCGCTCTTTGCCTTTCCCTCTCTCTCTCTTCAACCACTTCAGATGCTTGCAAAAATATGTTGCATATTTTGCATATTGCCCACTGGGCTGTCAGTTGGGGGCGTGGCTCACTGACAATTGTCAGACAATTCTCATTCGCATACAACGAAATCTGGACAAGGGACAAGCGAACAGACAGACAGACAGACAGACGGACGGACGGATGTACAGACTATAGAGCCGACAGAGTTTTGCAAACATGATATACACGAAAATTTAATTGTCATTTAATGGAAAAATAATTAAGCAGCATGCAACAGAAACAGCAACAGCAACAGCAGCATGCAACAACAGCAACAACAACATTGGAGAAAGGTGAAAAATTGTCGTATACGGTTAACCGTAACATATAATTACTACGGACACTGAAGCCGTAAGCGCATTTAACAATTTATTGTTATGCATTTTTTGAACAGATTTCGATCGAAGCGCATAAGCTTCTCATTGGGGTGGTTCAATATTATACAACAAAAAAAAAAACAAAAAAAAAATTGATTTTTTTTTTTTTTTTTTTTTTTGTTAGCATATAAAATTGAGTAAATAAATTTGTATGTAAAATAAATATATATACATACATATATATATATAGCAACTGTCATCACACTGTTGCATGATTCATCTGAATATGCAAATGTCATTTGCTTTAAATTTATTGATTATATTTTCAACTGAATCCAATTATAAATATTTCAGAACATTACGCGCATTTCAAATTTCAAATTTCAATTCAACTGAAATTTATTTTTATGGCATGATGTACAGCAGATATAAAAAAATAATATAATTATTTATTTAAATTTGATTTACACATTTATTAACAATTTATTAGAATATTTTATATTCTGATGAATTTTAAAAATTAAAAAAATAAAAATAAATGAAATTAAAAAAAAAAAGAAAACAATTTGCAAGCTCAAAACTTTATTATAACAACATTTAATTTTCCACAGTTGCTGCCTAGCTTGACTATATGATATACAGTGGCTCGCAGCTTATTTCGTGCAGTTGAATAACAAAACTTTAAGTCGGTATTGCGGCTAAACTAATAAAGATAATACAAAAATGAAAACGCAATATTTTAGGTAGAAACAGTAGCATATTTGGTGAACTAAAAACGATTTTCTTAATCATAAAAATAAGATCAAAATACAACAAAAACAAAATGTACAGGCTTTTTTCATGCCGCAGCTTATTTCGTGCAGTTCATTTGAATTAACTTATTATCCTTAAAAAAAAGTTCTAAAATTTTGTGGGCCCTCCTTTCTGCTTCTTGACAGCTTTCAGACGATTTTCCATCGACGCGACTAATTTTTTGGTCGTTTCTACTGGTATTTTTGCATTCTTTAAGTCATTTTTATTCGAAATTTGTCTTTTTCGAATAACCTGGTCCAATATTTCCCATAAATTTTGGATGACATTCAAGTCTGGAGACTGTGCTGGTGTAATGACGACATGAGGGCAGTTCCAGACAAGCCAGGACTTCACAATGGTTGCTGAATGTTTCGGATCGTTGTCTTGGTAGAATCGAAAACGATCGCGTATGCCCAGTTTTTCAGCACTTTGAAGCAGATTTGTTATCGAAGTTCGAGATACATTCTGGCATCCATGATTCCACGTCAGAGGCTGCCATACAGGCCCAAACCATCACATGACCGCCACCATGCTTGACTGTAGTTTTTAGGTGTTTGCTTTGTACGATGGCAATCAAATTTCCAGGAGACCTCAAAAAAACCCTCAAAAATAACCCTCAATAAAAATCCTATAAATTTCAGCCTGACAGCTTAACAAACAACAAAATTTTTCATACAAAAAAACATAATTTTTTGCTGGTTGTCCTGTGACACCTATATGATGATAAAGTGGTCCGATTTGAACTTAATATGACTGATATGTAAATAACGTCACTAAATTTAGTTCCTTTAACTTTCAGTCGAATAGCTTAACAAAACAATCGATGCTTCATATGCTAGCCATATGATATAGTGAGCTAATCCTGCTGCTTAGGACTTATATTTAGTCTATGGACATAGGGAATATGTATGCAAAGTTGCATTAACAAACCTCTAAATCTCAGATACAGATGAACGGACTGACAGACTTGGACAGATGTGAAAACTGCAATTAATGCTAAGCAAGATTATATTGATTATACGTAAGGTTTTTAAGGACGTTATAAATTCCTAGGCAAAATTAATATACCCCATCAGCAAGAGTATAAAAATCAATAGAAAAATTTAATGAAATTCAAAACTGACAAAACAGAATATAAAAAGGTAAAAAATAATTGAAAATAGCTAAAAAAAAAAATAAATATATAAAAAAAAATAGTAAATGTTATATTTATATTTACATTTACATATACATCCATTAGAGTGTAGTATTACTCACTAATTAATGCTATAATACAAGCATATGCATGTAGTATTTTTTAAATACTATTATGATGGATATTACAGCAAGTATTTATATGTAGATGACGTGCTTAAAATGCATTTTGCACTTTCGAGATATATTAACTTTGGCGCACGCTGCCTGCCTGATGATAGACGGAAGGGTTCGCAGTAGTACAAAGAAGGGGTAGTGGGAGGGGGAGGGCCTATAAAGAGTCGAAAGAGACGAATGATATGACACGACTATGTAAAACACGCAATAAAATGCCAAAACGTAAATGGGGTAAAAATAAAATACCAACAAAACATTGCACATTTTGCATGCATAATTGCGACGAAATTAAAGCGAAATGTGCAGTCGGCCGATACGTGGTAAGGTGGTAAGAGGAGGCGTGGTCAGTGGGCGCCAATGCAAAATAAGCCATACCATCATCGGTGGTGGCAATGCCAGGCAGCCAGCCAGCCAGCCTAGACAGTTGGTAGAGCGGGAAGAGTGTTGTTTGTAGACAGGTCCGGCAGGTGGACAGTTGGTCAGCTGGACAGGTGAACAGGTGAGGTGAAAGAAGAAATGAAAAATAAGCGAGAGAGAGAGAGAGAAAAGTGTGAAGCTTTTGCTGCACAGCTGTACAGTTGGTGTTGGATTTCATTAACGTCATAATGACTGAACGTCCGACAGCCATAATCCCTGCCTGCGTCGACTGTCACGCCTGCTCCGACTTTTGCCAATGGCCACCCGCCTTTAGCACCTGCTACTGCTACTGCTGCTGCTTTACCACCTTCGACAACTGTCTGGTCGCTTTTACTCATGCCAACATTGGCAATTGCGCGCGCACTCGCGACAGGAACTTGCGGCGCTGGCGGATGTGAGTAATCGCTCAGAGTCCTGAAGTTCCCGTGAACCTGCAGGACATTGCAGAACGCTAAGATTTCCGTGTCGCCTCGTTTTTTTTTTTTTGTTTTTTTTTTCTACCTCTTTTCGCATTTTCTTCTATCGTCTATCGTCTTACTACTTTCGCATTTTGCTGGCAAGCATGACGTAACCCGTAACTACAACGGAAATAGCTCAACATTCGCTTCTTTAGGGTTCATGACATGCAGACCAAGTCATCTAATGGCGCCAAGTGTTTCGTTCCACTCCACACCATTACATGCAGGACGTGCAGGTGAATTTAACTGCAGCAGCAGTAGCAGTAGTTGCAGCAGTGGTTTGTATATTTGAGAAATCGCTTCAATTTTACAAGCTAAAGTCAACGATTTAACAGCAAAGTTTCATTTCTTCTTTTGCTTTCTTACACTTCTTCTTCTTCTACTACTAATACTTCTTCTTCTTCTACTACTAATACTTCTTCTTCTTCTACTACTACTACTTCTTCTTGTGTGTTTAAGAATGATTTGGTGATTTTAGCTTTTAGTTGCAGGTTCTACCATCAGGTTTTCAGGTTCGAGTTCATTTCGTTCTTGTTCTTTATACTCATTCATTAAATTAAACTATTTTCCAGCTGACTTTCATGTCAGTCAAAGTAAACATACTTGTGTCTATAACCCCCCCCCCCCCCCTGGCCCATCCTTCTCCACTCTTTAACTACATCACTTAACGTGCCTGCTCTTTCGTCTTACACTTACAGACAGAAGATAGATGAGAATTTTAGTTCGAACATTTTCAGACAACTTTGGACAAAACGTCAGCTGGCTGACTTTTTGCCCCACTCACTCTCTCTCTCTCTCTCTCTCTTTCTTCCGCCTTCATCATTCATCCTTTTCTTTTTTTTTATGCCACGCTGTCTGCTTTTGGCGCGTCGTACAAAAACATTTAATTTGGACTAATGAAGTTTCCATAAAAACGCCAAAGAGTCAAGTGAATAAGGAGCTGAAGCTGAACCAAAACTGAAATCCAACCGTAACGCAGCACAAGCACAGCACAGCGCACCTCGCACTCAATTCTGAGTGAGAGTGAGAGAGAGAGAGAGAGATAGAGAGAGAGAGAGTTCCAAATTCAATTTCGTTTAAAAGTGAAGCTGAATTTCGCGAATTTGCGGCAATTGCTTTTCCTGTTCACATTTGGATTGACGTGTAAATTACAGCAAGCAAGAAATTGAAACAAAGAAGACAAAATCATAAAAACCATTGACTGATAGACTAAGAGATACCCTTTGTGTAACTTATAGCTGCTTAGTAACTTATATAAACTTTAACAATTCAGCAGCAATTCATGCCTTTTGGCCAATACTTTGTTATATAGAGTAGACGAACTGAACATGAACTGACACATTTGCCGTACGCGCAACGCGCTAGTCTCGTCGCCTTGTTCACCTGCCTTGCTCTGCCGTGGCGTGCCTTGCCTTACCTTACCTTACCGTCAACCCCTCTTGGCTCAAAGCAAACACTAATTGTTTTCGTTGTTCTTCCATGAATATGCTAAATTGTCTGCTGCATTTTGCGTCATTCTTTTGGCTACTTTATTCCCTTTATCCTGCACACAGATCTCTGTCCAAATGTTTATAAATGCAAATTGGCCAAAAAGTGCCACAACAACAGCAACATGGAGTGCGTCACTTTCTGTGCATGCATCAGTGAATTTGTGTAGTGCTACTGCTGCTGCTGCTACTCCTGCTGCTGTTGCAAAGCATTTGGCATAAGTTAATGAGTATTGTAATTCAACTGGGATTAACTCTTGCTTATTCTGTGTCTCATGTCTCGCGGGTTGACTTTCGATTTTACCTTGATGTCAGTTTTAACTGTAACATTAACAATTCCCATTTATCTATCTCTCTCTCTCTCTCAGTCTCTCTGTCTCTCTGTCGTTCTCTCTGTTTTTCCCTGTTGACCCTGATAATTTGGGGCAACTGTTTGTTGGGCAGCCTTCACGCACGTTGTCAAACAATCAATTTCAACTTCTTTTTGTGACGCATCTCTCTCGCTCTCTCTCTCTCTCTCTCTCAACAGCAGTAGCAGCAGCAACATACAAAGTTACAAGAACAACAACAAATTTTAATTTTTTTTTTGTTTTTATTTTTATTATTGAGAGTTGTAAATTTAGTGAGCTTGCCGCTGACCTTCTCAAGTTTGTTTCTTTGTTGCCATTGTTATTGTTATTGTTATTATTATTATTATTATTATTATTGTTGTTGTTGTTGTTTCTGTTACTTGTTTGCATTGAGCGAACGACATTCAAAAATATATATATACATATATAGAGTGACGAACAGAGTAAGAAAGAAAAGCGAGCAGTCGAGGGACGTAGACCAAAGTTTTGTTTGTTTGCTCAACTTGCGCGCCGTTACACAAATTGTATTTCAATGTTCTTAAAATAGAATACAGCTGAAATATACAGATGAATACTGTATAAAAAGAATGCACAAAAAAAAAAAAATACAAACAACAAAGAAACAACAACAACAACACTTGAGCAGCAATAAGTATTGTGGTACGCGCCCAAGTAATAGTTGTATTTGTGGCAAAGAAATCATCAATTGGAAAAAAAAATCAATTTCAATTGTTTCGCACTTATTGGAAAAAAACCTACAGTGGGATTTAAAATTCTCAATTACAAAATATATATATATTTTTCCATATATATATATGGGATATATATATATTTTTTCTTAATTATCGCCAATTGCAGCAAGAGTAAATTATAGCTGTCTATCTCTCTCTCTCTCTCTCTCTTGCTCACACACTCACAAGTTTTCGCATGTATTGAGCTGAATTTTAATTTGTTTGTCAAGCGTAACATAGTTTAGCTCAAATTACATAGCGCTGCTTAACATTGCCATAACATTAACATTTTCTCACGTTAACAGTGAGAAATCATTTAATGGCGCTTATGTTAATTACATTTACATGCAAAATGTAAACGTTTTGCTGCTGTTAATTATTTTTATTTGCTTAAACAGAAATTCTAAATCTTATTTTTAACATTTTTTTTTATTTTTAAGCAAAATTAGCAATAAAATAAAATACAATTTTATCGTTATTGACAGTATTCCCCATAAGTGTGACTCGACTGCTCAGTGTTTGCGTGGCAGCAGCTGCTGTTGCTGCTGCTAGACGATGATGACGACTTTCTCCAAAGCTAAAGCCAATCCCATACCCAAACCCTAACCTACCACACCTCATTGCAAGACACAATGGCAACGACAACGACAACAATAACAACAACGGCAACTTAAGCGACAACAAAATCGCAATAATCAAAACAAAAAGCGAAGACTGAACAAATAAATAAACGAGCGTAGACTTCATTATGGACGCCACATCGCACATTGCCCATCAATCATTGCCAAAACACAAAACTCAACAATACTCCACGCTCTCCGCATCCCCTCTCTCTCTTTCTCTCTCTCTCGCACACATACACTAACGAACTTTTTAGACATTGAGTAGAGTTGAACGCGCTCGAGAGCACAACACAAAGCACAGTTGCCATTTTAGCATAGAGAGAAAGAGAGGTAGAGAGAGAGGGAAAGAAAAGAAGAGGGATATATGTATGTATGTATATGCAGCTAAAGTCAAGACAGTCAACGACTTGTGGTCAACCTAACAAGAGAGATGAAAGGAGAATAGAGTAGAGCAGAGAAGTGAAGATAGCAGCAGGAGATGATGCAGGAGAGCTTCTTCGGTGGCACAATAAAGTGTTTAGTAAACAAATTGCGGCTGCCTTTTGATAATATGCACGCAGCTAGCAGAGCAGCAGCAACAGCAGCAGCAGCAGCTGTAGTCTGTAGTCACAAGAAGAAGAGCAAGATGGGAATAGAGAGTAGAGGGAGGAAGTGTGAATAAGTGTGAGAAAGAGAAAGAGGGAGAAAGGAAGATTGAGCTAAGTTATAAGTGCATTGCACCGAAAAATCGATTGACGAGCAAAGCACAAAAAGAGGAGTGTATCAATGTATGTGTGCGTGTGTGTCTCTCTGTGTGTGTGTGTGTGTGTGTCTGTGTATGTGCGTTGCAAAAGGACATTGATTGTGTTGCGGGCGTTGGCGTTGGCGTTGGCTTTGGCGCCGACGTCACGCAAAAACCAAAGAGAAACCATAAACTTAAATTAATGACCTTAGCGAGACGTAGCTGAAAGCTAAATGCTAAGAGCTCTACGCTGCAAGGCAAGACCCCGTAATTCCCCACCCCTCCTTTAAGACTAAAGAGACCTTGTACAAGCGTTAAACAAAAAAAAAAGATGTAAAGAAAAAAAAATGGCGAATGCATTGAATTCATAAGCAAAACAGAAGAAAAAAAGAAAAGAAGGCGCCAGCTGCCTCCTCTCTCTCTCGCGCTGTATGTGATTTACCGTTGTTAACCGTCATTCGTTGTTTTGCTGCTCCAATTGGAAATGAATCTTATTTCAGGCGATTTCACTGCGATTCTCAATTTATACACACACACACAAAGAGAGACGCATATACACACACACACATATACATATACACAGACAGAGAGACATGCATCGAGATGAAAATGTTCGTCAATTTGGAGCAAGGCGGCGGCTGCTGACTGTGGCAGATGGTCGAACGTTTGCCCGTTTTGCAGTCAACATTGACGTCGACGTCGACGTTGACGTCGCAGTTAACAGCCGATTTGTTGTCAAACTGGTTTTACAAATATTTTGCGTTCATCTGTTTGGAGCTTTAGCTGGCAAGAAGTAGAGAGGGGGCGGGGGTTGGTTAGGCGCATTTACAACGCTTGCAACGCTTGCTTAGTGAAAGTCGCTTAAATGTCGTTTCTGTGCTGCAGCATACACTTCACAAATCCCTGCAACCAGGGGGAGCCCCTCTCCACCCCTTTCCAACTTTTGGCTCACCGCAGCTCTCTGTGCACATTCAATTAGGTTTAGCTGCGGCTTTTGCTGCTGATGCTGATGCTGCTGTTGCTATAGCGGCTGCTGCTGCTGCTGCTGCTGTTGCTGCTATTTACAGGCAATTATGAGACAAACAAGTTGCATTTGCAGTCAACTTACCTGAGCATTAAAATCAAAAAAGTATTCCGGTCGCAATGGACATGGCAGGCCGCACTTGCAGGTACCCTGTGTTAGCAGATAATCCTTAATTTGGTATTGTGTTCGCAATGTTTTACCCGAAGGACTGTAATGATAATAAATAATATTAATATAAATTGTCAAATAAGTAATTAAGAATATTTTTATTAATTAATTTTATTCATGAACCGCTAATCGTACAATTTGTCGCAAATTAAAAAAAAAAAAAAATCAATGTAATCCACAAAAAACACATAAATACAGGTTTTTGCTTAGTTTAGATGAATAGCGAGAACAAATTAACCCTCATCATGCTAACTAACAGAGTGCAAAAAAAGGCTCAACGAGACTAACAGCTCATTAACATAATGCGGCCAGTGATGCGTCGTCGTCATTCTCCTCTTCTTCGTCGTCGTTGTCTGTCGCGTTCGCATTAACATGACAATGTTAAACGACAGTTGAGAACTTTGCGCATAGCTTGCGCTCAACGCAAAAGTGAGAAGAGTGAGCATGTATGTCTGTATGTGTGCGTCTGTGTGTGTATGTTTGTACATAAATTAATACCAATCAGAATTGCTTGCTGCTCGTTTTGATCGCATGTCAAATAAGTGCGCGTCGCTCAGCGCATAATTCAAACTGGTTTTTATGTATTTTTACGTATAGTTTTTTTCTTTCTCTCTCTCTCTCTTTCCAACCACCACGTGAGTTGCCACACAGTTGTATTGAAGCTATAAATGAGTATTGAGCTGAGCTTAGTTGAGGTGAACAATTTAATGATCCGGCTTCAAATTCAATTGAAATTGTTTTTTGCAAAATACACTTTAATATAATTACACATTTCAATTAATAATTTATTAATTTCAATTTTGTCAATAAAAAAAAATGAGAAATATGAAATGTTTAGGGCCTCAGGCATTATAGCAAGTAGTTAAATATAATCCAGTTATTTATAATTTATCTTTATTATCTTTTGTTCTTCACAAATCACAATTCGAGTTATGTGCAAAAAAAAAAAAAAAAAAAAATCAAGTTTTGCTAGTTTCTCTCAAAAAAACTGGCTCTGATTTAGGGTATCTTCAATGTTTTATGCTCCCATTTTCGTGGCAACTTTTTACAACAATGAAAATTTATGAAAAGAATGAACGCAAAATACAAAAAAAACAATTAAAATAAAATGAGAATTGATTTAAAATTTGAACAGCATTTAAAAAAAAGCAAAAAAAAAAAAAAAAAGAATGAGAAAATCTGAAAAAAAAGGAATCCAGTTTCAAGGCATTTGCTGAAACCACTGGAAGGGTCAGGCGACATGCATGACCGCAAACTGTGAAGGGTTTAAAAAAAATAAATATAAAAAAAACATGGCGTAATAATATAATGGAAAAAGGAAAAAAAAAAAAAAAGATATATAATCAGTGACTGCTTATTAATTATAAAGTGCGAGCATGTTGAAGAAATCAAGGGCGCACTTAAGGCGCTTGAGCCACGAATTGTTTGTTGAATAGCAAAAATGAATGACAGAGAGAGACAGAGAGAGAGAAAGAGACGTTAACGCCTTCTTTATTGTCAGCAGTTGTTGTTGCCGCTTTTCGTCAACTCGTGTGGGAAATCTGAATAATGCATAAATGTGTGAAAGCGGCAAGCAAAACATAGCTCAGACATTATACATAATTGAGCGGGTTAAACGAGTCTGCGAGCAGGACAAGAAGGACAAGCAGGATGTTCACCTATACATATATATAGCATATATATATAATTTTGCTATTCTTGTTTTCATCACATCAACTATAAGTTTAGAGTAACATCATCACAGCACAGTGTAAAACTGGTTTCATATTTTATTAATTATTTCTTCGATTTTTTTTTTACACAACTTGCAACAGTTGAAACAAAAGTTCGATTACTTTAACTTACACTTTATCAACAGTCAACAGTCCAACGATAGTCGATAGCAGTCAATGAGTTGATAGTGTAGAAGGAGAAGTAGTAAGAGTATGAGAAGGCAAGTGGCAACTAAAGCTTATAGCTCAATTTGTATGCAGCTGCTGCTGCTGCTGTTGCTGACAGAGGCAAAGCATCATCATCATGGCAACTTTGCTAAGTTAAGAGCTTAAGGCTTCTACGAGATTACGACCACAACGAGTCGTCAGTCAGTCTTTCAGTCTGTTCGCCTGTCGATGTTTTGTTGGTCGTTTGCTTGTTTTTTACTGCTGCTCGCACACTGCACTCTGCGTGGCTCATTAAATTTTTTTTTCTTTTTTTTTTATTTACACAAAATGCGCTAATAACGCGGCTCACTTCTCATTCTGCAAACTTATTTCCACCCCAGAGGCAGCACCTTCTGCTGCTGCTGCTGCTGTTACTCTGCTGTCTGGCTGTAGTATGAAGGCGTTGTGCTAACGAGTTAAAATAATTTAATAAATTACAAAAAAAAAAAAAAAGTAACACAAAGCAAGTCAAGGAGTTGTAAGAGTTAAGGGGGGGCGCTGCTATAGATGGCAAAGTTTTACGCCTCTGTGACCTTGAGTGCACCCTCGACTTGGTTTTGGTTCTCAATGGCAACAACAGTCGACAACAAGCAGCTAGACACACACACATAAGAGCAGCAAAGGGCTATAAGAGAGAGAGTTCCTGTGACTGGGCCTATTACTAAATTAATAAACTCGCTTGCTTTGTCTGTCCGCCTGTCTGTCTATCTGTCGCTAAGTCTTGTCTTTCTGCCTGCCTGCCTGCTTGTCTGTCTGTCGTTTGGCAACAACGACTTAGGACCAAAAGGCAAACAAAAATATAAAAGGCAATAAGCTGTCTGTCTGTGCTTTAAGCCAAGTGCTGTTCCCCTTTTGTTGCTGTTGTTGCTTTTGTTCTTTAATGAAAGCAACAGCAGCACCAAGCAAAAAGTGTTTTCTCTTTTTTCTCTTTTTTTGTATAAGCTTGATAAAAATTAATTCTTAAGACTGTTTTTTATTATGTCTAGTATTCTAATATATTTTTTTATTCTCCTTACGCTTTCTGCGCAACAACAAAAAAAAAAAAGAATAACAAAAACAACAACAAGCGTAACGATATTGATGTTATTGACAAATTTTTGTGCTAAGCCTTGGCCAAAAACTGTTAACGGTTAAAAGATTTGCAAAGGAAAAGATTTTTACTGAAATCTGCAGGTGGCAGTTGTGTTAAAGGTAGACGCAATGCCGCCGCCTGCTGTTGCAACCTACGCGCTATATGACACGCACACACACAAAGAGTCAGGGACTCTACCTCCTGGCTTGTCGCACTGTCAGTCTGTCATATTGCCGCCTGCCAGACTGTGCCATACTATTCCGCATTCTTACAGACGGCTGAACGGTTGAGTGCCTCATTTCGAGTCGCCTCCAATTCCAGCTGCTGCTGCTGCTGCTGCTGCTTCTAATTTATGATTTATGTCTGCGCCTTTTGCCTCTGCCTCTGACTCTGACGCAGTCTTAATTTTTTTTTTTTTTTTGGGTTTTTGCTTTTTTTTCTGGCACGGCACAGTGGGCGGTCAACGTTTGTGACCTGGAAACGTGCATGTGTCACATTTGTGTTCTCCATTCCGCCTCTCTATCTCTCTCTCTCTCTCTTTCTACTCACTGACGTCACGCCGCGCCGCGCTGCAAAAGTCAACGACTAAAAAAATGCTTGCGCAACAATTATTGATTTACCTCTCGCTCTCTCTCTCTCTCTTACACACACTCATAATAATCGCCCTGCCACCCCGCACTATCTTAGACTCTCTAAGCCGCTAAGAGGCCTTCAGAGTGCAGCAAGCAAAATGATTTTCACATTCTTTCCAAGAAATAAGCAAGGAAGCACCAACAGCTCAACAGAACAGAACAAAACTTTGTATTCATTTTTTTTTTTATTTTTTCATTGTTGTTGTTGTTGTTTTACCCGATTTACTATGCGCTGCTAGAGAGTCTACCCCAAATACAGAAATACAGCAATTGCAGCTTATCTTTGCCAAATGGACAAAAGCTCAAAAATGTTCAAAAAAAAAAAAAAAAAAAAAAAAGAAAAAAGGGGAAACAGAAAACATACAACGCGCTAAGCAAACAACAAACAAGAAACACGCAAAACGTGGCATGTGGAATGTATAGCAGCTGCAAAAGCTAACTGTGTCCAGCTACTGCTTCAATTTATTTGCAGCTTCTTACAATGTTGTGCAGCTTATGCGATAGTAGAAAAATGTAGCAGAAAACTATTGCAAAAAAAAAAAAAAAACAAAAAACCGAAAACGATTTAAAATTCCCTAGTTTTCAGCCAGCTTCAGTTGAAGAAGATGAAACTGACAGCAAATAGGTAACGGTACAAATCAAAGTTTTCATGCACTTTCAAAGGATACAATAATTTCCTCAATGATTGTTTCTCGGATATAAATCCTAAGCTTGGAAAATATATATTTTTTTTATTGATAAACTTAAATTCTGTAAATTTTTAGCTATTGATCTCAATAAAAAGAAAAGTTTATCATATAAAAAATCAATTTTTTACCGATTTCTATATGATATAGTTGTCCGATGTGAATAAATATTTATTCCGATATTTATAAATCTTTACTAAGCTCAAATCTTGTTAAATATAAAAAAGGTTTTTCATACAAAAATTCATAAACATATTGAATTTTCTATCGTTCGACTCTATGGAAACTGTTGAAGCACTTTCGGAAATTAGGATAATATAAAATTGTTTTCTAACTGAAATTCCAGGACTAAAAGCTATACTAACTTATCTAGATCAATGCAACAACTATTGAGGCTGATCATGAATATATATGTATACTATATATGGCAATTGCCACGCCTTCACGACAAGCTATAAGCTGTATAAAAAAGTAAACCTTGAATGTATCAAAATAGAATCACTCCAAAAACTAAGCTGCATAACTTTAGTTGTTAGCTGCACTCGAGGATTGAACAATTAAAAGTACTTAGCAAAGTACCAGAACGGGTGTGATGGGATGGGATGTATGGAAGGGGACGGACAGAGGTAAATGGAGCAAACTGCAGACAGTATATACACAGTATATGGCTACGTTTTCGACATATTTGTGTAAATATTTTATTTGTATTTGTATTTATGTTTGTGTTTGTGTTTGTAATTATGTCGGCTCGATGATAACTTGTAGATAATGCACAGGTAAACAAGCTCAAGAGTTGTGCCCCGATGATGAATACGAATACGAATACGAATACAAGAGAAGCCGAATAATACTAGAATGAATACGAATACAAATACATATACAAATGCAAGTACGATTACGAGTGTTATGTATGAGTGTGAGTGTGAGTGTGAGTATGAGTACTCGTAACTCATACTCGTACTTATTGTTTACACATGGAAGCCAAAGTGAACAGAACTCGACTTTATACTGTGTTTGACTAAAGTTGTTGCTCTTCTTGTTGCTGCTGCTGCTGTTGCTGTTGCCTGTTGTTGTTGTTGGAGACAAGACTGTGCATGAATCTGACAAAACATTTGTTCATTTTTAAGAGCAACGTGTGACATAACCCCAACCAAGCAACCAAGCAACCCAGTAACCAACCAACTTGCCACCCACTGCCTATACGCTATGCATGTCTCTGCAACACACACAAACCCAAACACTACAAAAAACCTTCCCCATCCCTTTCCTAGCTTTCAACTACCTTTACTTTTCCTTTAGCTCATCAGTTTTAACCCCTTTCGTCAGGCATTTCCTGTTTGCCAAGAAAAACATTTTTATGGCTTCGAATATTGCATTGCCGTCAGTGCAGACAATGCAGAGATTGACTTTTAGCAGCGACTGTAAATGTAAATGTCATGTAAGACTCAACTATTTTTTTCTTTTTTTTGTAAGCGTAATACAAGGTCTAATCAGATATGTATATATGTATGTATGTATGTATGTATGTATGTATGTATGTATGTATGTATGTATGTATGTATGTATGTATGTATGTATGTATGTATGTATGTATGTATGTATGTATGTATGTATGTATGTATGTATGTATGTATGTATGTATGTATGTATGTATGTACGTTTATGTACATACATAACTTATCATATTAAATTATTACACAACATTTACACAAGTTTTCGACAATTTAATGCGATTAACAATTGAAAGCAATCGCTAACTTTACGATAACATGAGGCAACCCCCTCTGCCCTCTCATCTCCCCCCCGCAATTCAAAAGGTAAGACAAGGATAGCAATATGAAGCGAAACTCACCTGATGTATGCAACTTCATTGTTGTTGGTAAGTCGACGCCAGCCTGGAGCCAAATTTGCATTGTTGTTGTTGTTATCATTATTATTATTATTATTGTTGTTGTTGTTATTATTATTGTTATTGCTGCTGTTACTATTGTTGTTGTTATTGTTGTTGTTATTATTATTGTTATTGTTGTAGTTGGTTTTAGCAACATTCTTTACATAAATATGTTGTGGCTGTTGCTGTTGATGATGCTGCTGCTGCTGCTGCTGCGGCTGCTGTTGATGCTGCTGTTGATTCTGGCTCATCTGGCGCGATGCAATTGTTGCTGGCAAACAGTGCGTGGCGGCAACTGTTGCTGCTGTAACTGCTGTTGCTGTTGTTACTGCTGACTTTATGGGCAATTTTATTTGCGCTTGGCGCTGTTTGGTTTGCTGTTGCTGTTGTTGTTGTTGTTGCTGCTGCTGCAGTTGTGGACTGATTGTTGGACACACAAAAATGTGCTGACTGTGACGCTGTTGCTGTTGCTGCTGCTGTTGCGATTGTTGTTGCTGTTGCTGCTGTGCAGCAACATTTACCAAACCAGCTGGTAAAATTTGTTGCTGTTGTTGTTGTTGTTGGTGTTGCTGTTGCGGCTGCATTACTGCATTTGTAACGACCCGCGATACAAATTTTGTTTGCTGCTGCTGATAAAATTGCTGTTGTTGCTGCAACATTTGCTGATGTTGCTGCTGCTGCTGCTGTTGCTTGTACATATTCAGTTGTTGTTGTTGTTGATGTTGTTGTTGCTGCAGCTGACCAGCTATTGTCTCCGCCGCATTGCCAACAATATTCAATTTTTGCTGTTGCTGCTGCTGTTGCTGTTGTTGCTGCTGCAGCTGTTGGCCAGCGGATGCGGCTGCCATATTATTAACAGCAGCCCTTTTTTAAAAGCACTCAATTTGTGCTCTGTAAATTAACAGAACAACAACAACAGCACAGAGAAAAAAAAATACAAAAAAAAAAAAAACAGAAAACAAAAGCATCGTTTAATGACGATGAAAAATATGAAGAGATAGAAAGAGATACAAATAGCATATGCATGTCTACTCGCACATGCTGACATACACACACACAGACAGACACACACACATACAAGTATACGTATGCAATTTTAATTGTATGTCTGTGTCTGTAACTTTTTGGGCATAAATGCTTAATTATATCTGTATGTGTATGTGTGTGAGTGTGTGTGTGTTTTTCTGTCTGTGAATGTATTAATGTTCACCTTTTGTTTTTCGTTTTTTTTTTGTGCTCACCTTTTAACGTAATTTTCGTTTTGCTCATTTGCCAACATATTCAATTATTTTGAGTTATTGTGTAAACGAGACGCGCGACCATGTCATATCGCTGCTGCTGCGCTAAGACTGCGACTGTGACTGCGACTGCGACTCTACGTCTGTGAATATAACTTGAAGTTGTTGCTTTTGCTTTTGTTTTCTGCTACTGCTGCTGCTGTTGTTGTTGTTGTTGTGCGTTTTTAAGCACTTAATTTCACTTTTTTTTTTCTCTTTTATTTTTACTTTACAGCAGCTTTTTCTTGTTGTAATAACGCGACAACGACTTTTGTATTGGTGCTTCTTTGTTGTTGTTGTTGTTGTTGCTGTTTAATACAAACTGCTCATGACTTCATTTGGAATTCAGAAAACGAACGTCGCTTGCTCGCTCGCTCACTGCCAGAAACAGAAAACAGAGAAGAAAAAAAAAAAAAAATAGCAGAGAGCGAAGAGCGCGCAACGCATAAATGTAGGTGAATGGAGCATGAAGCAGTCGCCTCTGTCGACGTTGACGTCGTAGTCGTCGTCGTCGTCGTCGTCGTCGTTTGTAGAAGACAACGCAACGCAACTAATGGCAAAATACAAACTAAAGGGGTAGGGATTGGGGAAGAGGGAGGGTTAGGTTACTGTATAAGGGGGAGAGCGCAAAATGAACGACGCTCAGCCTAACGAAACGTTCTGTTATTTTTGTTGTTTGAAAAAAATTAAAAACTACGCGTAAAGCAGAACAATTTGCCAGACGAGACTGTTGATGTTCTCCTTGCTCTTGTTGTTGTTGTTGTTGCTGTTGCTCTTGTTGTTTTCAATTTTTTTTTTTTTTTTTTATATAGTTGGCATGTGTATGTGGTTGCATGCCGAGGCACAGTTGCGTATTTATGTAAATTTAAATATACACATGTACACATATATATATACATATATAATTAATGCGTGGCTGTCCAACTGCCCCTCTGCTCTGCTCTGTACAACTGACTATTGGACTGCCTTCTCATGTGTGGACACCACCTGCCCTCGAGTAGTTCTGCTCTAATGATCATAATGAGAGTAAAATGAAGGGAACATACACACACACACACACATTTATAAAATAAAACACGTAGAGTGACCTCAAATTCTTATCTGCATTTCACATGCGCTTTTTTTTTTGGCAGCTGCTGCACTCACTTCATTTCATACATACACACACACACACATACCTATATATATACACGTGACACACAAATGCATAAGCTTACAAGCACACACAAGCACACAAACACTTTCAGATAAATATGGCAATACAATAATTGTTTTGTATTTAATTACAACTACAACTGCAACAATTACGCTTGACCAACGATTTTTTTTTATTATTATTAACTAAGCTAAGTATAAACAGCGCCAAAGAGCATTTAAGGGAAATTAATTACGATTTCATTCGTGTTGAATTTATTCACGCAACATTGACAAACCGAACGAACGAAAGACGAAACGACGATTCGACACTCGACATCGACAATCTACTCTCTCGACGCGAACACAAAATTTTTTACTCAATAATTATGGATTTTTTATAAATTTTATAATTATATTATTATTTATATATATATATATAAATATTTTTTTTTTTGTTTATTTTGTTCACCTTGAAGAGCTATGTACGCTCTGATAACAAAAGCATAAGCTTTAATTTTCACAACCACTTACGAATCTTAATAACGCTAATTATTTCACTTTTGTGTATCCGCGCATTTGTTTTTGGAATTTTTCGACTGACCAAAATTCCATTCACTAGTAGAAACTAGTGATGTCAAAAGCAACACGATATCACGCGAAACTTCGATACACGTGTATGTTCAAATAATCCAAGTAATCCCTGTTCTCTACTATCGATAAGAATGTTACGTTACGTTACGTTACGTTATGTTACGTACGTTGTTAAATTTAAGTTTCGTAACGACTATCGTTACATATGGTATAAATAATATATCGAATAAGTAAAATTGCAAAAAGCATTTACTAGAATTTATATTCAATTATTTAGAAATATGTCATATATTTTCATTATATATATATATTTTTGTTAGACTACAAACATACTTATTTTTTACTCATATATACGTTTATACCTAAAACAAAAAAAAGAAACATTTATCGATAACGATTAGCAATGACATTGCAGCCCTAAAGCAGCATAACAAACCGCGCGAAGCCGGCAACTTGTGCGAAATTTTCGCTTATAAGTTTAAAATCTTATATATCAAATAATATTTATATGTATATAAAATGTCCAGCACAACATTATCGACATGTAAACAGTTACTGTTCAGCCGCTGCCTACGTGCAGTACTACTCAGCATCGCTGTGCAGTTTCTACTGCTAACAATTTTTCTGCTCTTTGTCAACTTTAATTTATTACATCCCGTGGATTGGTTTATATGGACATTGCGTCTTGTCTGCAGTTGGTACACTTGGTTTACCAGCATACCATTACTTGCAGCTGTTGTATTCTATGGTCTAACACTATCACAGCAGCATCTTGCCGAGCGACGCTTCTGCCCCACACGCTACCGTTGGCTGCTACAGAATGGACCGCGAAAATTGCTGTTCCTTGGCGCACATATCTGTGTTGGCTATTTAACCGCATGGCTCTATACTGGATATCTACAAACAGACTACAGGTAAGTCTACTAATATAATTTCGAAAATGATAATAAAAATAAAAAAAAATCTTCGCCATTTCTCCCATGCAGACATTTGATTTATAGATGCTTTGGCCAGGATTGCCTTAGCTCATATCACATCTTTTTACTTGGCATGGGAATTGTCGCTGGCGTCTATTACTTTTCCACCGTACATATGCATCACGAGGTATCCATCGACTATGCCATTGTGGAACAGTCACGCACTGAGAAGCTACGTGAACTTTTCTATGCTACGCTGATCAAGGCACCAATTGTTTCTCTGTTGCCAACATTAAGTTACGCAATAGTATTCTGGCTGAGCGGCTCACTGGTTAAAAGTCGACTTAGCCATGTGCTTAGCGTTGATGTCGATGATCGTCTGACAGGAATTTTCGATATGCTTGGAAATTTACGTATCTTATTCTATGCTTGGCTACTGACCACACAAATCTGGAGTAATATGCATTTAATGCGTTGTTTCTATGCTATACTGCTTGCTGAGGATTTACCATTGGTTGTGGCACGCAGTCGTGTTATGCTTACCACTGAACAACTGCAGCAGGAACCAAAGCAATTGACAGTCGTATCCACATTAAGTCTCAGCAATGTACATGTAGTCCAATGTCTAGCAGCGCATTTCCTTTACAATGAGGTAAAACGCAAGGATTCATCGACACGCATGGAAATCTTTCAATTAACAGAACCAGGAAATCGTCCAGCCAATTGGCGTGCACTCTGTGATCAAATACTTAGCATCATTAATAATTTCACCGATGAATTGATCGACTCTATGCGCAAGATTAATGTCATGCAAGATAACAATGAGCCGGCACTGCTTGCCGAGAAATTGTTGCTACGTCAATATAATCAATTACATGGCATACGTTCGGCAGTCTCACCGCCACGTACACTTGAACCTGAGCGACAGCCATGGGATACGCAATCCATACGTCATGTGCCCAACTGGTGTGAACGTGTCTCACAGCAAGTGGAGCAATCATTGCAGTTGCTAATACGTCGCATTCCTGGCATTGTTTATCTCTTCAGTGAATTGGAAGGCGCCAAGACGCACTATCTGGTAGAGAATGCGCTACCTATAGTCTGGCTATCACAGGCACTAGCACAAATCTGTGTACTGTCGCTCAAAGAAGATCGCTACGGTGTGGTACAGGATGATCTTGCCAGCATCATTAGAAGTCTGCATCGTCTTAATGATGAGCTGGATAAATTATCACTTAGCATACCCAATTTACGCACATGCAACATAAGTTTCAACTATTTACGCTGTGCAGTACGTCGCAGTCTTTATAATATTTGCAATTCATTCTATGATTATTTGGGTGAATTGTTATCATCTGGCGAGGAGTTGCGTCAGCTGCAGGCTTTCGTACGCTAATTGTTAACAAAAAAAAAAATCATTATGAAATCATAAATTTTATGTTTTTGCATCTTTCATTATTATTTTTTTTTTTTTCTTTATAGTTTGTGTCTTAGGTAACAATAAAAATTATAAATAAATACACGAAGAGAGTGTGTGTGTCTAATTCCACTTTCACTTAGCACTGATAGCTGGATAACTCGTTAACATACAGTTCTGGTTGGTAACAACAGGATTATGGTTAAAGTCCAGTTATCGAGTTATGTTTATTGTGGAGCACATCATCATCATCATTATCATCTGAATATCAACGATTCTTTCTTTATATACACTTATTGACTTTCTTTCTTACTATAGAAATTTAACAATTCAAGCAGTAATCGGGTTTAACCCAAGCCTTTGGATAATCCTATGTGTTTTTTTATGACTGTTTGTTGTTATCAATGTGTTCGCATCTCTGTTTGTTTTACAGCCTGTGACATAGACTTTTCCAGTTCCATGGTGATATTATCCAAACGTCGTACAGCTTCTTTACCTTTTCGATTCCGACCATCAATAAAAATTTCCGTTTGCAGAAAATTGAGTGCACGAAATGCCATACCGCCGGCTGGATCATAGTTACCTTCATACGTTTTTGTATATCTTGCATTAGCACTCTGATCGGGCTGATCTGGATCGAATGGCGCATACTCTTGTATTGGCTCCTTGTGCCAGCTAAATATATTACGCGAATCTAATAAAATGAAAACAAAAGATTTTAGTTCCCATTATAATCTCTATGTAAAAATATGATAATACGCACCAAGCTCTGCTAAAACTCGCGTCATTTCACGTATTTGTGCATCCTGACGTTCAAGTCGAAAATTCATCTCAGTCAATGTGTTGGTCAATTCCATTTTCTCCTGTTGAAAAACTTCATTCTTTTTATTCTCCTTTATCGACTGACGCGAATACTCAAAAATTAATAGTCCAGCACCAATGGCAAAGATTATGAATTCTCCCAACAGGTTGGCGCCTAGCTCTATGGCCATTGCCTCATTTAATGGTGGCACTGTCACTGGTTTACCAAGATTTAATGCCCACATCTTTGTCTTAACCTCCACCCAATTGTAGACTGTAAATAATAAGAAAAAAAAAACTTTTATGCACAAATTCTATGACGATTTGTCACTGTGTGTGTGCGCTTACATTGTGCCGGCGGCATGCATATATATTTCCTGAAGAATGGACTTGACTTGGCATTGGATTTAAGCACATTTGCAATTGGTTTACTTATCTGTTTTATGGCCAAGACACCAAGTTTGGCCGCTGGAAATACACCGATTACCATCGCGTGTTTGTGTTTTTGTCTGCTTGATGTTTATTATAAAATCACAGCATGAAAATTTCTGGGTTAACCAGGGTTGGTGTATAGCGCTAAATAGTTTATGCTTAACGATGAATGATCGATAATAATCGATAAATATTTCATCCATTGCAACTAGAGCCGATATATAGGAACATTTGAAGCGCTTAAAAGTTTAGAGATGCGTTTATTATTATATTTAACGATGAGTGTTAATCGATTTATTGCTTTGACCGATTGATCGATAGTTTCATAGTTTGCTAAACGAAACGATTTATTTGAAATTTGAAATTTGAAATGATCATCATCCTAAAATTTTCTTAATAACATCAATTTCATTATCCTGCCAGTCCATTAAATCATTTAGTTCAGCTATTTTAGTCTTTAACATTATTCCTTCATTTTTATGAAAATCATGTTTCTTTTTATCTTTAACTGCTTGCCTTCAAATTCAAATAAATAAAAATAAATTTTTTTGTTTTTAGTAACGATATCATTGTCAAAATATTATTGAATATTACCTATCAATTTCGCAATATAATGCAATTAATAAAATGCCAATAACTAAACATTCACTTAACAAATCAGCACCAAGACTTATTGCCATCGTCTCTCTGACAGGTGCAATTGTCTTTGGCTGCGGCAGTCCAAACATTTTTAATTTACATCGAATTTCAAAACGATAATAAAATTGTCCAACTGGCATGCAAACAAATCTTTTAAAGAATGAATTATTACGTGCAAAAGTTGTTAATAGTTGACTAATTGGTTTTGCTGTTTGTTTAACGCCATAAATAACAATTTTCGCTAATGGAAAAAAAACTCCCATTTTTTTTTTTTTTTTTATTCCGCTGACTGTAAATTTTGAATACAAAAAACAAAAAAAAAAAAACACAATTTTAATTCAAATTACATAAACATAACAAGTGTGTGTGTGTTTTTTTTTTTTATTGAATATTTTTTTTTATGTGCTATGTCGTCGCTTTCGACTCTTAAATACAATTAATAAGTTAGTACACACATGTTCAGCTAAACTCTACGATGGGCGATCGTTCTATCAACAATAGCTTTAAGATTTTGAATTTCTGTAATTTGATTGTGCACACGTTCAGTTAATGAATCTAATTCGCTACGAAGCACTTTTCTTCTCTCTACATGCAATTCATGTTTACTTTTATCTTTACGACTTTGCCTTAAATATAAAAATTAAGAATTTCATGTGATTCGTTCATAAAAAAAAAAAAAACTAACCTTGCAAATTCAAGATAAATGAGAGTTACAGCTGTTCCAAATACAATTATTTCACAGAGCAATTCACTTCCAGTTTCAATAGCCATTGAATTATTCAAAGGAGGTACAAATTTTGGTTGTTTTATATTTAACATCCACATTTTTGTTCTAACACCAATCCAATGGAATGCTAAAAAAAAAAAAATAATTATATATTATTATTTATCATTGATGAAAAAGTGAAGATTATTATTTTTTTTTTTACTTACTTTGTGCTGGTGGCAATACAAAATAGTTTCGAAATCGTGCATTTTTTTTTGCTTGTTGTTTAATAAATTTCTGTAGAGGTTTACTTACTTGCTTGATAGCTAAAAGCGATAACTTAACAATGGGAAATACCATTATATTTCAAAATAAATCGATGGAATAACATATTTTCATAATATGCATAAATAATAATAAGAAATTAAAAATACAAAATAATAATTTACATTTTCTGTTTTGAATTTGATTTATTTATTTGTAAATTAAATTTTTCATATATCGATATATCGATTACATGTTGCTATGTTTTTGTTTTTTGTATCCCTAGTAAACACAAATTTGCTTAAATTTATCGATATTGTGATGCCTTGCCGGCCATCACTAGTATGTGAATTTCTGTGAATTTGAGCTTTTCTAGCATAGTTTCATTTAATCCGGCGACTGGGAGAGAGAGCGTTGTGATGATGGAAGCAATTAATAGATTTTGTATACGCTGCAGCAAAGAAACAAAACTTGCCTGTCATCGTTGCGGCGACTATTATTGCTCAAAGATATGTCAAATGCAGGATTGGCAGCGTCATCGCTATATTTGCTTCTCATTACCAGCACTTGTGCATCCAACAGCTTGTTCGGCTCTCAGCGATGTTGAGCAACCAGCATCAATAATTGCAAATCTTTCCAATATAACAGAAAATTTGGATGATGCAGAAACGAACCTACTGGAAACATTATCAAACGCAAACAGTAGCGTCTCCTCAACATCAACATCCGCTGACGCATCCGATAAGCAAAGCATTAATAAAAATGTTATAAATACAACAACAACAACAACAACAACAGCAACAGAGCTGAAAATGAAAAAAAACAATAGCCAAAAACATAAACATAATGATACTAATTCTAATGCAAATTCAAACACAAACAAAACTTCTCAAGAGCCAAAGAATAAGATTGAAATGATTTTACTGGATCCACCCTATGCCCCAAAGCCACAGCCAAAAAGTATTGTGTCTATAACATTTTTTACCACAACAAATCGTATAACAGTACGCGATGTAAGCGAAAATGCACAGCAAGCATATATCGAGAACTTGGAAAAGGTTTAACATTGAAATTTTAAATATCTTCTATATATATATATATATATATTTCTATCTCTCTTTCTCTTTATATGTTTAGGTAAATGAATTGTGCAAAAAATGCCCCGCAATTGTTGGAAAATTATTTAATGTTAAATATGCCTTGGCGCGCCACAATCAAAAATATCATCGCGCTAAAATTCTAAGAACGCGTGATGGTAAAAGTTTCCGTTTAAAATTCATTGATGACGGTAAAATTGAGCTACGCTGGGCCAAAAATATGCGTCATATTAATAATGAGATATTATCCTTGACATGTTATTGTCTGGATATGGAATTAATGAATGTGGCCAACTATATGATGAACGACAATGTGTATAAATTTCTTAATCAATTCATTGGCGAGCGCTATGTGGTGAATTATGATGATAGTAATCAACTTGTAGAGTTAATTCATGAGAAGACACAAAAATCGTTGAATGAACAGATTCGTGAATATTGCTCTGGTATTGAAGTCTATAGTAAGAATTCGTCAAATGGAAAGAAGACAAAAGTTAAAAAATTAAATAAAGATGACAGCAATTCGATGTCAAATTTAAGTCTGAGTCCGAGTCCGATGCCAGTTACAAAACAAGTAGAACAAAAATTAAATTTATCTCAAGAATTGGTTAAAATTCTAGAATTGCAATTGATGAAATATAAAAATATAGAAGAAGAAAAATCTGAAATGAATAATCCATTACCATCATCAATGCAATTAGATAAAAATCAATTGCTAATAGACTTTGATGACTATATAAAGCCAAAGGAAGATCAACAAATTTTGGAGACTAAGGAAATTAAAGTTGACAATTCCGGTGCTGCTCCACCGGAAGATACGAAATCGAAAAACGAAAAACTTCAGTCAACTGATGAAGTTAAACCAGCAATCGTTGCAAAGGAATCTCATAATATGAAAACAACTTTTAATACTACTTCTGTTTCTGACAATGTGCAACAAAAGATAATTTCTAAAGCTAAATCAAATGTTGCACCAATATTGAAATCAGTAAGTAATATAATATATATATATTTTCTAAAATTCGATTAAATCATTTTTTTTTTTTTTTGATTTAATTTTTGTAGCCCTTTGAAATGCGACGTTTAGTTATAAATACAGAGAATGGAATCGACGTTTACATAGTGGAGAATGAGAACTTTTCTAGGGGAATCATTGGCGCCTTTGATAGTGAAAAAGCCTTAGATTTTTCTATTCTTAACAAGCAACTATCTGAATTTAAGGATACACAGCCTTATAAACCACCAGTGTTAGTTTATTTGTATATTTTCAATATTATTTTTTTCTTCTAAATTTATTTATTTATTTTTTTTTTGTTAGTTTTGAGTTTGTGATTGCCAAATTTGAAGATAATTGGCAACGTGCCAAAGTAATACAAATTAAAAAAAATGGAGGTGTAAAACTTTATACTGTCATGTATATTGACTTTACAAATGTGGCAACTATCGAAGATAAGGATATTCGTCGTTATCCAGATAACTTAACATTGCCCTGTCATACAAATGTTTGTCTCATTGAAGGTGATGTATATTACTTACAATATAACATTAACATTACTTACAATTTAATAATTATCATTATAGGTTTTCCCTATCGTTTAACAAAAAAACAAATGGAATTTTTGGAAGATAAACTTAAAATGAACAATTTGCTGCACATTGATAGTGTTACCTATTTGCACGATATGGCACAAATTAAATGCGATGCATTGATCAAATCACTTAACACATTGAATTCATAAAGCATATGAATAAATAAACATAAATAAAAATATAATTTAAATATTTGTAATAAGATTTTAAAAATTCAAATTCAACCGCCATTCACATACATACAGCTAAATCGATAAGTGAGTCTCAAGTCGCGGCTATCGATACAATATTATAATTTCGATAGGCAATTTGTTTAGCTTGTTGATGTATCGAAGAAAAAGTATTCAGTCGCAAAACAGATCGCCCGCAATTCGGACCTGTATCTTCAGTGTATCGCCACGACCTGTGCATTTAAATTATAATATTCCAAAACAGGAAGGCAGTATATGCTTAAAACAAAAAAGTGAATTTCTTTTTAATACCCGTAGAAGGTAGGTAAAAATATAAACAAGAAAAAAACACTTTGTGTAGAAGTTAAATTGGGCGCAGAAAAAAATATTTCAATGATTCAATTGCGTGATGTTGTTTTGCTGATGATGCAAACGATTTCTGCTCATTATAAAGAATAAAATGATCAACACACTGACAAACTTAAGCATATATCTAGCTACACACACAGTTGCATATGTCGCCGGCGAATACGCGGGTAATAAATATGTAAAGGTGAAATAGAAGTCATTCCATACAAAGTGCGCAAACACACACACACAGCAACAATCATATTTATATGTGTGTGTGTGTGTGTGTAAATTGGCGAAAAAACACGCGATTGGAAAATGCAACAAATAATCTGAAACTATTTCAAACATTGCAATAAAACCTTTATCGCATTTACACATATACATATGTATGTATATATGTATATAAAGTATATATAAATATATATGTATGTTTGTAAACATAATGCACATATTATTATTATTATTTGCGTATGGAAATTTCGAAATTTATTTCCATAGCACGCAACGATCGAATGATGACTAATTAAAAGCTGATAATAATTTTTGCCGGCATTTTCTATATTTACGATTCCGTTATTCTGTCTTATAAGAAATATAAGTTCTTATTAGAACTCTGTTTTGCCCTTCGAATATGAGTTCAAGGGCAAACAGAGAGACCAATAGCCTTTGCTTTGCATCATTCTAAAAGCACTTTCACTTTAATAAAACTTTTCAGAGATATATGTTAATGTATGTGTGTATGTGTTGTACACAAAAGCACCACACGAAGAGCAAAAGTAAAAGCTTTGTCACGCATTTCATGCGTGTCACGAGTCAATCACCCCCGCATTGCATGATATGAGAATAATGTGTGATTGAGAGAGAGAGACACTCTTCATATTATGCGTTTTTTCCTATCGGAAATAAATTGTTCTATTTTATTTGACGTTCAAGGTCGATAGATTCTACGTCAGAACCGGCTTCAGGCGTGTTGTCAACAGCTGATGATAAGCATAAATGATTATGTATGTACATATACATATGTATATATTCAATTGTATTTAATTTTGGCGTCGCATCAGCTGACGATCGGCATTTTGTTTACACTTACGCACTTGAACGAAACACATGTGAAATTCATACATACATACATACATATATAATTTTACACACTTAAAATACACAAGTGTAAGTGTGTCTGTATTTTATAATGTGACAGTCCACTTATTTAGCCGGCTAGAGGTAATTTGTAATCGTAATTGTATGTAAGCTCTTGTCAGCTGTCTAACATAAAAGCTTTTCGCTCTTTTTGCGTTTTCCGATAAACTTTTTCTTTGCTTTATCTCTCTCTCTCTCTCTCTGTTCGGGTGGTCGGTTGAGTATTTAGGGGTGGCCTGTTGCCTGCCATAGCCTTCGGCTAGACACTCTCTCAGTGGGTCGGCTCAGTGTGTGTATTTTTTCACACAAGTCTCGTGGTTTTGTCTTCGTTTATACTGCATTACCGACATTCTGAACGCTTTGTCAAATTTTCCACCATCAAAAAAAAAAAATAAAAATCGTTGCGGCAGTCAGTCGAACGTCTTGTGTCATTGTGTGAAAACGCAAATATTTTCGCCATACAACGCACCGTTTCTCTCTGTTTTGTGCGTGTGTCTCGTGTTAAGGAATATTCTAAATATATTTATTTTCGTGGATTCTATAGCGATAATCTAGTGGGCCATAAAATGGTTAACGTAACGATTTACGACGAGGCTCCAAAGTTGAAGGTAAACTCAAAAAGAAAGAAATGAAAAAAAAAAATTCATATACAGAATCCAGTGCGAAAGTTTTATTCTTCTTCTTTCAATATCCATAAAGATATGCATATTCACACACATATACACACGCACACGCGGCTGGTATCATATCAGTTGCCTATAACATTTTTCTCTTGTCAAAGTTTTAGCTTTATTTCGTCGTTTATTTGCGTAAAACAATTTTAAATTATGCAACGCTAAAATTTGCTGCAAATGCAAAAACTTTTGACCTTCGCAGATGCAATGCCGCGCTGCCGATGCAAAAGTTTCCTCCATCTGTCAATCTCTTTACTCTCAACAGACATTGGCCGCTGTAACACTTCCCCTCTCTTATCGCTCTCTTTCCATATGTTCGTGCGTGTGGGTGGGCAGTCTCTCTTCCCTTGTTTACTTGCATTGTGTTGGCATTTATCGATAAAATAGAATGAGTAAAACCTAATGCTGCCCTTGTTTAGTAATTGAATATCGATTATCAACGACCACTACTTTGGAAGTTAATTGAGAATTGTGATAGGAAACCATATACATACATTGCTTGGGTTTTTTCCGCTTTAAAGATGAAATGTTAATACAATCCTAAAATATATAAGAGACAAAAGATAAATATAGTTATAAAAGATTAAATGAGCTTTGTGAACATTATAAATATTTAAATTCTTTTCATTCTTTTTTGCGTTTCTAGCCCAACGAAATACCGCAAAACATGGCAGCCGGAGCTGAAACGCAATTGGAGCATATGTGCCGCCTGCAATTCGACTCACCTGTTCCTCATGTGCGTCTCTCTGGCATTGTATGCACCATTGGACCTGCATCTCGTAGTGTCGAGATGCTTGAGAAGATGATCGCGACTGGAATGAATGTGGCCCGCATGAACTTCTCTCATGGCTCTCACGAATATCACGCAGAGACCGTCGCTAACGTGCGTCAAGCCGTCAAGAACTACTCTGCCAAGCTGGGATACGAGCATCCAGTGGCAATTGCTTTGGATACTAAGGGTCCTGAGATCCGTACTGGCCTTATTGGTGGCAGCGGCACTGCTGAGATTGAATTGAAGAAGGGCGAAACCATCAAGCTGAGCACCAATAAGGATTTCCTTGAGAAGGGATCCCTTGAGGTTGTTTATGTTGACTACGAGAACATTGTCAATGTCGTTAAGCCAGGCAATCGCGTCTTCGTAGATGATGGACTTATCTCTCTTATCGTTCGTGAGGTAACAAAGGATACAGTCGTTTGTGAGGTAGAGAATGGTGGCGCTCTTGGCTCTCGCAAGGGTGTCAATCTGCCCGGTGTACCTGTCGATTTGCCAGCCGTCTCCGAGAAGGATAAGTCCGATCTGCAGTTCGGTGTTGACCAAGATGTTGACATGGTTTTTGCCTCTTTTATTCGTAATGCTGCTGCTCTTACCGAAATCCGCAAGGTACTCGGGGAGAAGGGCAAGAACATTAAGATCATCTCAAAGATCGAGAACCAGCAAGGTATGCACAACTTGGATGAGATCATCGAAGCTAGTGATGGTATAATGGTTGCTCGTGGTGATCTGGGTATTGAGATTCCTGCTGAGAAAGTTTTCCTGGCCCAGAAGGCTATGATTGCACGCTGCAACAAGGCTGGCAAGCCTGTCATCTGTGCCACCCAGATGTTGGAGTCTATGGTGAAGAAGCCACGTCCAACCCGTGCTGAGATCTCTGATGTGGCTAACGCCGTGCTCGATGGTGCTGACTGTGTCATGCTTTCAGGAGAAACAGCCAAGGGTGAATATCCTCTGGAGTGTGTACTCACAATGGCCAAGACCTGCAAGGAAGCTGAGGCTGCTCTGTGGCATCAGAACCTTTTCGCAGATTTAGTGCGTGGCGCTTCAGTATCTACACTCGATGCCCCACATGCTGCTGCTATTGCTGCTGTGGAGGCTGCAAACAAGGCTAAGGCTGCTGCTATCGTGGTGATCACCACCAGTGGCAAGTCGGCCTTCCTGGTCAGCAAGTATCGTCCACGTTGCCCAATCATTGCAGTCACTCGCTTTGCGCAAACTGCTCGCCAGGCACATCTCTACCGTGGTCTAGTACCATTGATCTACAAAGGTGAGTAAACATTAGTTCATGTTGAAGATAGAATGAATATAAATAATATGAATACTTCACTTAACAGAGCCCGCACTTGGAGACTGGTTGAAGGATGTTGATGTCCGTGTTCAGTTTGGTCTACAGGTTGGCAAGAAGAACGGCTTCATCAAGACTGGTGACTCAGTCGTCATTGTTACAGGCTGGAAGCAGGGCTCCGGCTTCACCAACACCATTCGTATTGTGTAAGTAGAAAAGAAATAAATTTATACAAAAAAATTCTCAAAATTAAAAATTAATATTTATATTCTTATTTTACAGTACCGTCGAATAAATATCTGATTGCAAATCAATGCAAATCGATGTAGTCACGGAGTCAGTGTTATAAGCGCTGCGTGTTTACCTCTCAACTGTTATTAACCAAGTTAATTTATTAAACAAATTTTAAAAAAAAATTATATATATATATATATATACTATCTTACGGATTATTGGATGATCAAGGAAACAAATTCGATTTTTTAGAATTGGATATATGTTACCTACCGTTTACCGCTGCAGAAGAAGCGCTACAGATTGGCTCCCAAATCTAGAGCAATCGAACATGCACACAATTATAATTTATCATTGTTAAATATAGTGTTCCTCATATAGTAACAGAGAATAATAAATAAATATCTTAAATACTATACATCTACTATATATATATCTAACTATAAAGCACAATTTACATACTGTAGCTTCAGAAAGATCCCGTAGACAATTGACAGTGGCGCTATAAAACTTTTCTCTCTTATAGCAATCTTTCCAAATGTTTGTGGGGGTGACGTGTGGCGATTGGCGGTTTCTTGCCCCTTGTGATGACATTTATCGATAGAATAAAATGAACAAAACCTAAAGCATCTTTCATAGTCATTAAGTATCAACAAGTTAGAAAGTTACAGGAACAAGTGATTGACTATCAGACACCCGGTACACAGGAATATTGAAAATTTCATGGTCATGTTTAAGTTCCGATCACACAAAGTCAACACGGACGGAAGAACAATCATGATCATGTATATATATATAAGATATGTCACGTCTTCTTATAATCGTAACATTACTTTCAAGGTAACGCAAAGTCATTTTAGCCACTGTACTCTGGCTACCGAGTATAATTATTAAAGGCTAATTGCTTGAACGTTAATTGAGACTTGTAATTGAAAACTATATACAATGCGGGGTTTTTCCACTGTAAAGATGAGATGTAATAGCGTGTTAAAAGATATAATCATTTTCTAGCATGATCTATAATTTGAAATGCGCGTTGTAAAAGTTATAAATATCTGCATCTTTATGTTTCTTAACGCATTCACAGTCAAACAGAATATCGGAAAACATGACAGCCGGAGCTGAATCGCAATTGGAGCATATGTGCCGCTTGGAATTTAATTCACCTGCTCCGCATGTGCGTCTGTCTGGCATTGTATGCACCATAGGGCCAGCATCGGACAGTGTTGAGATGCTGGAAAAGTTGATAGCGACTGGAATGAACGTGGCCCGCTTGAATTTCTCTCATGGCTCTCACAAATATCATGCAGAGACGGTGGCAAACCTGCGTCAGGCCGTCAAGAACTACTCTGCCATGCTGGGATATGAACATTCCGTGGCAATTGCTTTGGATACTAAAGGTCCCGAGATTTGCATTGGCCGCATTGGTGGCAATGGCACCACTGAGATTAAAAAGGGTAAAACCATTAAGTTGACCACTAACAAGGAATTCCTCGAGAAGGGATCTCATGAGATCGTTTATATTGACTACGAGAACATTGTCAATGTCGTCAAGCCAGGCAATCAAATCTGCATAGATGATGGACTCATCTCTCTCATCGTTCGTGAGGTAACCAAGGATGCAGTCGTTTGTGAGGTGGAGATTGATGGAATTCTTGGTTCCTACAAAATTGTTAATCTTCCTGGAGTTCCTATCGATTTACCAGCAGTTTCTGAGAAGGATAAGTCCGATCTGGAGTTCGGTGTGAAGCATGAAGTTGATATAATATTTGCCTCTTTTATTCGTAATGCTGCTGCTCTTACCGAAATCCGTAAGATACTTGGAAAGAAGGGCAAGAATATTAAGATCATCTCAAAGATTGAGAACCAGCAAGGTATGCACAACTTGGATGAGATCATCGAAGCTAGCGATGGCATAATGGTTGCTCGTGGTGATCTGGGTATTGAAATGCCTGCCGAAAAAATTTTCCTGGCCCAAAAGGCTATGATAGCACGCTGCAACAAAGCAGGCAAACCTGTCATCTGTGCTACCCAAATGTTGGGATCTATGGTTATGAAGCCACGTCCAACGCGTGCTGAGATATCAGATGTAGCCAATGCAGTACTCGATGGTGCGGACTGTGTCATGCTTACAGGAGAAACAGATAATGGCAAATACCCTCAAGAAAGTGTGCTGACAATGGCCAAAACATGCAAGGAAGCTGAAGCTGCTCTGTGGCATCAAAATCTATTTGCTGATTTGGTAAGGAGCGCCTCAACATCTATTATTGATGCTTCACATGCTGTGGCCATTTCTGCAGTGGAGGCTGCAAACAAAACCAATGCCGCAGCCATTGTGGTGATCACCACCAGTGGCAAGTCGGCCTTCCTGGTCAGCAAGTATCGTCCACGTTGCCCAATCATTGCAGTTACTCGCTTTGCGCAAACTGCTCGCCAGGCACAACTCTACCGTGGTCTAGTACCATTGATCTACAAAGGCGAGTAAACATTAGTTCATATTGAAGATAGAATGAATATAACTTCACTTAACAGAGCCCGCACTTGGAGACTGGCTGAAGGATGTTGATGTACGTGTCCAGTTTGGTCTACAGGTTGGCAAGAAGAACGGCTTCATCAAGACTGGCGACTCAGTCGTCATTGTTACAGGCTGGAAGCAGGGCTCCGGCTTTACCAACACCATTCGTATTATGTAAGTGGAAGCGAATAAGTTTGGATCATTGAGTAAAATGTTGAAATTAATATAAATTTATTTTTTATATTTTACAGTACCGTTGAATAAATCAGATAAATTATTTATAATTTATCATTATTAAATATAGTTAGAGAGAATAATAAAAAAAGAATTTCAATATATTATATACATAATTGTTTAACTGTACCTTTCGAATAGTTACAATTATACGCGAATTTACGATCTTATGATTTCAAAAAAGAAAAAAAAAAAGGGTAGCTTCTGGAATATGTACATAGTATATATAAAATGTCAAGAAGCCTTTTAGTAAAAAATCAGACACAGATCTGTACAGTATTATTTAGTCTAAATTGTAATACAAAAAGCTTCAAAATTTCGCTACCACAGACATGTGTAACGCGTTTTTCAAGACGCGTCTTCTCAACAGTCAACCAATTGTCGCCATGTGGAAGAATTAAGGATGCTCTGGATTATTCAACCAATATTCAATATACTAAAAAAGTAAATACAAGAAATCATTTCATTATTCAAATAGTTGTTAAAGTGCAGAGTGCAGGTGTATGCACAATCTTGTTCTAGCTATATACATACATATATCCAACGACTATATATATTATATACTATATAAAATTTAGCATCTCTGATGTTAGTTCAACTTGTTAATTTGAAGCATTTATTATACATATTTAAACGCAATGTAGTTCAAGTATATTTCACTGATCGTATATGAAATCATGCAACACCACTGTTAGTATTAATTAGAGCTATATATGTATATATATATATATGTACATACGAATATCGTATTTTTTTTTCTTTTCTTCACTTATCTCAATTCATAGTCCAATGAAGAGCCGCGCAGCATGGCTGCCGAAGCTTGTACGCATTTGGAGCATATGTGTCGCCTGCAGTTTGACAAGCCTGCTGCTCATGTCCGTAAGTCTGGCATTGTATGCACTATTGGACCTTCATCTCGTAGTGTTGAGATGCTCGAAAAGTTAATCGAAAATGGCATGAATGTAGTACGCATGAATTTCTCTCATGGCACGCATGAATATCACTGTCAGACTGTGGCAAATGTACGTGAGGCAGTCAAGAATTTTTCAACAAAACTGGGATACGAGCATCCAGTGGCAATTGCTTTAGATACTAAGGGACCTGAGATCCGTACTGGCCTTATTGGTGGCAGCGACACTGCCGAAATTGAACTGAAGAAGGGCGAAACCATTACCCTGAGCACCAATAAGGATTTCCTTGAGAAGGGATCCTTGGAAGCCGTTTATGTTGATTACGAGAACATTGTCAATGTCGTCAAGCCAGGTAATCGCGTCTTCGTAGATGATGGACTTATCTCTCTTATTGCTCGTGAGGTCACCAAAGATACCATAATTTGCGAGGTAGAAAATGGTGGCGCTCTTGGCTCTCGCAAGGGTGTCAATCTGCCCGGTGTACCTGTCGATTTGCCAGCCGTCTCCGAGAAGGATAAGTCTGATCTACTGTTCGGTGTAGACCAGGAAGTTGATATGATTTTTGCCTCTTTTATTCGTGATGCTGCTGCCCTTACCGAAATCCGCGAAGTACTCGGTGAGAAGGGCAAGAACATTAAGATCATCTCAAAGATTGAGAATCAGCAAGGTATGCACAACTTGGACGAGATCATCGAAGCCAGTGATGGTGTAATGGTCGCTCGTGGTGATCTAGGTATTGAGATTCCTGCCGAGAAAGTCTTCTTGGCTCAAAAGACAATGATAGCACGCTGTAACAAGGCTGGCAAGCCTGTAATCTGTGCCACCCAGATGTTGGAGTCTATGGTGAAGAAGCCACGTCCAACCCGTGCTGAGATCTCTGATGTGGCTAACGCCGTGCTCGATGGGGCTGACTGTGTCATGCTTTCAGGAGAAACAGCCAAGGGCCAGTACCCTCTGGAGTGTATCCGCACAATGGCCAATACCTGCAAGGAAGCTGAGGCTGCTATGTGGCATCAAAATCTATTTGCCGATTTGGTAAGGAGCGCCTCAACATCTATTCTTGATGCTCCACATGCTTTGGCCATTTCTGCAGTGGAGGCTGCAAACAAAACTAATGCCGCAGCTATTGTTGTGATCACCGCCAGCGGAAAATCAGCTTTCCTGGTTAGCAAGTATCGTCCACGTTGCCCAATCATTGCAGTTACTCGCCTTGCTCAAGTAGCTCGTCAGGCACAACTCTACCGTGGTCTGGTGCCACTAATATACAACGGTAAGTTATGATCGGTTAATATTAAGTGCAAAATGAGTATAATATTAATATACATTACTTTATAGAGCCCGTAAAAAAGAACTGGTTGGGGGAAGTGAGTTGCCAGGTTAACTTTGCTGTACAGGTGGGCAGGGATAATGGTTTTATTAACAGTTGTGATTCTCTCGTGATTGTTAAAGGCTGGAAGGAAGGCTCCGGCTTTACCAACACTATTCGTATAATGTAAGTATAAAATATAAAGATTCATCAAAATTGTAATACATGAAATATTTTTTCCCTTTTATACTTTGCAGTACCGTGGAGTAAATCTGTTTAATGGCATTTAAATTTTTATCTTCAATAAAAAAAATTATTTAGTTGTCAAAAAAATTTTTGAAATTGAGTTGAGGAAATATATTTTTAGTTAGCTTTAGGTCAAAATTTTAATAAAAAAAATTTTTTTTTTTTTTACTGTACGGTTAAAAATAGTCAAAATTCCGCTATTCACATCATTTATTACGCGTTGCACTAGGCGCGCTCAGGTTTTTAACAAATGGGAAAATCTCAGGAATTCACATAGATTTTCACATGACATCAAAGTAATATAATCAAAAAAAAAAAAACACTGGGGGGAAAAGATAATATTTACTTCGGCACGTCGAAGAATTTATACCCTTGGAAAGACTCGACTTGCAATACGTCGATTGTATTCAAAATATTTATTATATTACTACAATTATCCAAGCTTTATTCATCGGATGCCTTATGAAACAAAAATGTTTATCCTACATAGTGATCCGATCCCAGTAGTTCCGACACAGTTAATGAAAAGTATTTAAACTCAAGTTTTTCAATTCTATTGATTCTGCAAGGGTGTAAAAACTTGGATTACTTGGACTCTCCAGGGGTGTAAAAACTTGGATTACTTGGAATCATAAATAATTAAAATTAATGCATATGAAATTTTCTAGCAGAAAGCGTCACTAATTCCGGGTCCATTCGCCTCTCATGTAGACTACAAATCGCGGCTGCTGTTCGATGCACCGAAAATGATAAATCCACTGAGCGGAATCGTGTGCACCATGGCGCCTTATTTAAGCAATCCCTTTGCAATCTGTATGCTAATCTGTGCTGGAATGCGAGTGATTTGCTTAAATATATCGCATGGAACACACGACGCTCACTCTAAATCAATAAAAATGGCTCGCAAGGCTATCGATATGTATAAGGAATACATGGGTGTCTACTCACCGGTAGCGATTGCGCTAGAGACCAAAGGACCTGAAATACGAACTGGTGCGCTTGCCAAGAGTAAATCGGCTGGCAATGAATTGGAAGTTGGCGAAACAATAAGACTTACAACTGAGCAGGACATGGAGAGTTTAGGTAGCAAAGATTCTTTATGGATTTCCTATAAAAAGCTTTCAGCCGCAGTAAAACCTGGTACAATGCTGTACATGAATGATGGACACATCATCTTACGTGCCGATCACAATTGTGACTCATCTAGTATACTTTGTGAGGTTATCAGTGGTGGCAAGTTGACATCCCATATGAGTGTTAACATACCCGGCGTATCGCTTGATTTGCCCAATATATCAAAACAGGATAAAGCTGACTTAAAGTTTGCCGTGGATCAAAATGTGGATATGATATTTGCCTCATATACACGTGATGATAAGGCCGTTAATGAAATTCGTTCAACATTAGATCTAATGAATGGCAAGCACATTAAGATCATTGCTAAGATTGAGAATCAACAAGGTATCAAAAATATTAATAGAATTATTAAAGCATCCGATGGCATTTTGGTCTCTCGTGGAAATTTAGGCATTGAGATACCCACGGAGGATGTTGTGCTAGCCCAAAAATCTGTCATTGCCAAGTGCAATAAGGTTGGCAAGCCCGTCATCTGTGGCACTCATATGCTGGATTCCATGATGTACAAGCCACGACCAACGCGTGCCGAGGTTAGTGATGTAGCCAATGCTATATTTGATGGCGCCGATTGCATTATGTTGGGCAATGAAACAGCCGAGGGTAAATTTCCCACCGAGTGTGTTAAATGTGTGGCAAATATCTGTACCAAAGTTGAAGGAGTACTGTGGTACGAGCACATACAGAGCGAAATCAAGAATATCATCAAAGAGACGGGAGCTGACTATGTAACGGCTGTAACATCAGGCATCGCAGAAATTGCCTCATTGGCAAATGCAAAAGCCATTGTTGTGGCCAGTTGTTGTCCGATTGTCGCCTATCTGATTAGCCAATATCGACCAAAGTGCGCAATTGTTATGATTACAGCAAATCCAAGAGTAGCCCGTCAGTCTGTCATTTTTCGTGGCATTTTTCCAATTGTTATACCAGAAATGAGTAACGATAGCGACGAATTTGAAAAGATACTTAAATTATGTTTTAACCAAATGTCACAGATGGAAATTGTCGAGTTGGATAAAAGTGTTTGTATTGTTTGCGTTAATGCATTGGAAGCCAGTAAAATATCTTTTCGCCTTATGCCAATCAATCTTTCATCATCGCAAGACTGGAAGTAAAATATATTTTAGAGGATATCAATTAAGACTTTTTTCCTTATTTTACAGAAAATAACGATGGTAAATTAATACGTAAAATTTGCTCGAACTTGTATTTTGTCCAAATATATGCATTTCTGTACAGACAAATTAATAAATTATTTTGCATTATTTTTCATTATTTGCAAACGCGCTTTATTTATCGTTAAAAACGCAATATCGATAATGAAACATTTGCGGTTCAGTGTCGTAAACGCTTATCGATAAACTTATTGAGTTAATTTCAAAAAGCACTAAACGCCAATGGCGGCAAATATTGAAACTTGCAGTTTTGTGTAAACAAAACATCAATTCGTGACAATAGACGAATATGCCCTGAAAAGCATTTTACGGAATGAATAATAAATTTTAACATGATATAAAAAATCACGTAATTATATAATAAAATATTTTTAAATAAACCATAGAAATTCCCCAATAAAAAAAATAAAACAACAATGGAATTTAATTCAATTTTTTTTTTCTGCTTGCAAAACTAAACTTTGTATTTTTGCTTTTATTTGATTTACCATTTTGATAGCAATTCAATAAATTCATTTAAAATTAATCAATTGCATTTATCTTGTATCCGTAATCAACTACAACGGCGCAACTGCAATGGTTTCGATTTTGGTTTTTTTTTTTTTTGTATTTTAATTTTTTTTTTCTTTTCTCTTTTTTTGTTTTAGGTTTTAGTTCATTTCATGAATAATGGATTAATTGTTTGTAACGTTTTTGTTTTTTTGTGTGAAATCGCAAAAAATGTTCTTGTGATTTTATTTACAAAAAGGCGTGTTGATGTTTTTCTTTTTTTTACTTTAATTTTTTTTTTGTTTTTTTTTTTATATGTTACGTATCTAAAAAAAACTTGTTCGTTGCCTAACAAATAAACTAGGCGAATTTATAATATTATTAATATTAAATTGATACAAACAAAAAAAAAAATCATTGAATCTGTTGAATAATTATTAATTTTTGTTGTTGTTGTTGTTGTGTGTGTGTGTTGTATTTGTCTGAAACAAAATTTACATTATATGCATTAAAAATATAATATTTACTTAAATTATAAACAAACTTTTCGCACAATATGTTTTTGTTTTTTGTTGTTTTTTTATTACAAACAATTTATTTCAATTTTTTTTTGCGTTTTTATTATTATTAATTTAGAGCTTAATGTTGATGTAATTTTTTTTTTATTATTATTTATTTATTTATTTATTTATTTTTATATATATGTAACGGTTTTTCTTCCTGCTTTTCTATTACTGTATAACTAGTTCATTGAAAATACATATTATATTTAATACATAATTAATTTCATAAGAAGCACATTTTGTTTTTTTTTTTCTTTTTTTTATCATTTATGCGTTTACATTCCACGTTCTGTTGTTTTTGTATTTTGTATTTTGCAACTTCACTATCAATGCCTGCCGTTTCTCATTATAATTATCTTTATCATTATCATTATATGTATCATTATCTTTATATATATAAATGTATATATATATACAAATATATATCTGTTTTATTTTTTTTTTTTTTTTTGTATATATATTTATCTTTCATTTATTGTTTAACATTATTAGCGCACTTTTTGTTGCCTTTTTTTTTTGTTAACACTAGACGCTAGATATAGTTTTTATATAGCTTAAGAAAGTCGACCAGTTGTGCATGATGTATGTGTTTATAGGCACGTGAGCGAGGAAAGGGGGAAAGTGAGGGAGGGGGCGTGGCTTTGCTGCAGTAGAAATATGATGAATCTAAAAAGATTAGAAAATAGAAACCTAAATGATCTCATCACTCATCATATCAATTCAATTATTAAACAGCAGCAGCAGAGCAGCAGATGAATCAATGAAATGAGTTTATGGAGATGAAGTAAAGAGTAGACGACAAATGAAGAGCAAAGATTGGGACATAATTGTACAACTTGTATGATATTAGAATTATTATTATTATTATTGGTCTTTGACGCGATGCAACGCGTTGCGACATGTTACGATACGACATATGCAGTATGCAGCATGCAGCATATAGATGCAAAATGTCAAACAGAGTTGAACTAAATAATAGCAATACTTAGCTTAAAACATAGCGTATAAAAATAATTAGTTTTTAGTATGACATAAAATTAAAGAGCTTGAGAACACTAAACAGATAATTATTAGATAAGATAGATTTATACTTAGGTTCTGATATTTTTTTTTTATTTCGTTTTTTATTTTTTCTTATTATTTTTTATTTTGTTATATTTAACTTTTCATTCTTTTTTTTTGTTGTTTTTTTTTTAGATTCTTTGTAAATATAAATGTTGCTTTTTTTTATGTTTTTGTTTTGTTTTAATGAGCATTTCTTTGATTTTTTGTTTTGTTTTTTGTATATATTTGCAATGTTTTTATTTTATGATTGATTGATTGATTGATTGATGAGGCTAGTGACAATTAAAAGTGAGGACAGAGTTGAGGATTAGAGGAGAGTAGCGAGTAGCTAAAGATGCGTTACATGCGCGCGCTGCTGTGTTTTCTTTTTTGAGATTTTCGATTATACATTTATTTTTTTTTTTTTAATTAATTTTTTTTGTTTCACATTTTAACAGCATGGAATGAAATTTGATTAAACACAAAAATTAATAAAGATTTTTTTTTTAAGTAGCGCACATTTTTTTTTTTTTTTGTTTTAAACTTTTTTTCATGATTGCCGATTTTGTTTTTGAATGTTTTTGAAACTTAACAAGCGAGCGAGAAAAAAAAAAACAGATAACTCAAAATTATGCCTTACGGTTCTAAAAACATTACAAATTTTATGTGTTTATCATTATTTTATTATTTTCTTTTTTTTTCGTTTTTTTTTTTTTATTTTTTAGAGAAATACTTGGGCGCACGCATAAATTTTATGTATATAAACCAAAAAGAAAACTTGATAATTTTGATGATTTTTCATTCTTTTTTGTTGATTTTATAATTCGATTATTTCTTGAATAACGCTAAACGCTACAAGAAAAAAAAAGGTATCCGCATTCATTATCATTAAATGTTTTATCTATGTATAAAAAATCATTTTCTCTTTTTATTTATGTTGTACGTATCACTAAGGAAAAATGTTACAAAGCTTTTGCTATGGCATTTTTTGTGTATGAATGATTATTGTGTGTTTGTGGTTGTATATGCATCTGTATGTGTGTGTGTGACTGTGTGTGTATTTATGTATCTATATATGTGTATGTGTGTGTGTTGTAAATTAGGAAGGATTTTTTAAATTTTTTCTTTTTTTTTTGTTTTTGTTTTTTTTTTTTGTTTTGGGCAAAATGTTAATCAAAGAAAGTTTATATGAAAATTTGAAAGAACTCAATGAAAATCGAATTTGTTATCGAATTAACATTTAAATGTGCCGACTTTAGCCATTGTGGCCAAAACTGTGGTGCCTGCCGATGCCAACAATGCCAATGCTGCCGCAACAGCCACAGCCGCAGGCATAGCCGCAGCCGCAGCAGTAGCAGCAATTGATAAAGTGTTAGCTAAAATTTATCCTGAAATATAAATAGATTATTGGTAGCGGCAACAGCAATTATATTCTCCTCTGGATGCCAAGCAGTGTGCAATATTTTCTTATTGAAATCAAGACAATCGACGCTGATTTCATCCTTCTTTCGTTTGCCGCCAGTGCAAACTTTGCGTGGCTTTAGCACCGTTTTCGGTTTTATAATATCCCTAGATGCCTCAAGTGTAACATCTTTTTTCGAATTGCGATCAAATACACGGAAAAAGTTATTATAACTGCCCGTCATAATGGAACTATCCTTGCCATTCCAACAGCATTCGAATTTATCAAAGATACAATCGTTCTCATACAATGAGCACAGCTTGGCACGTAGATATTCGTGAACCTTGTTTAATCAAAATTATTTCATTAGTAAATACAAATCTAAGCATATATATAGATAGATAAAGAGCGTAGCATTACTTACCGGATAGGTCTCAATTGGCTTTGTTTCCATATGCAAATCCCAGACCTTGATACTTAAATAGTCTCTGGAGATCATATAGCGACCCGAATTACTTAACTTGACATCGCTTATTGAACTGATTATCTCACTGAAGAAACTGCGATTCGTTGGATTTTCAGGTTCCTCAAATTGCTTGCTATGGCGATCGCATAACGCCGCCGAGCGCATATCACATAAACGTATTGTGCCCTTGGAGCTGGAGTAAACAAATACATTGCATTCGGTCGGATGGAATTCCGCTGCGGTAATGACCTCAGTCAGCTCCTCCATATTGGTTGGCTTAATGTCGACAATATTATAACTCTGATTGACAACCTCCAGATGCCAGAGGTTAATACGCAAATCATCAGCGGATAGGAAAGTCTCTTGATCAGAATTAACGCTAATTGAATTGATGTGATAAGTGTGCGCATTGGCAAAGGTGCGACGTGGTGATGCCTCAACCATAAGCGGCACTTGCTTCACAGAAGGAACTCGTAAGGCGGTTACATTTTGTGGATCCCTAATAAGGCCATTCTCTTCCTTTGTATTGTATCCCTCGAATGACTTATCGCGCTCACTAACCTTCCACAATTTTACTGTTTTATCATTGGTGGAGAGTAGAAAATGAACGGGATTCTTTTGATGTAGCCATCGTATCTTATTGATTTTCTCTTCGATTTCCAGCGATTTAAGATAATCAAATTCAGGCTCATGCGATTGGAATGTCGAGTAGACATTATATTCACCTCGTCGTGGATTGGCGCTTTTCGAGACGGGATCACGCTAATGCAGCATAAAAATACAATTTTATTAATTTATTAATTGTTAACAAAAACAAAAATTGAATTAATTTTTTTTTTTAATATTTACCTGAAAGATAACGACACGACCGCCTTTATCGCCTGTGGCCAATAGTTCGCCATCATGATTGAACTCAACACAGGATATGATATCCGCATCGGTGACATCATCGTCCAAGGCGCCCTTGATCTGTGAGAAGCACCAGGACGCCTCTCCATTACCTGTCGAAGCGAGAATAGAGACAGAGACAGAGAATAGAATAAAACAGAAATCAAAATTAAACACAAATCAAAAACACAGCACAAAAAAAAAAAAAAAATCACATTTCGTTTTTTTTTTTTCTATTTGCCAATTGCCATTTTCCCCATTTCTCCAGTTGCCCATTTTCACATTTTTCCCCAATGCCAAGCCTAAGTGCTTGTTACATTTGATTTTCTCTCTATCTTTCACTCTCTGTCTGTCTGTTTTTTAAAGTATAAAGGCCAACGATGACGTCGTGCTATTTGCCTTGTGGAAAGCATTTCACTAATGACGCAAGTTCTCTAAGTTTTTGCCTGTCTAGAGTAAAACTAGCTTAAATTGATAAATAAATGTAATTCTGCTGACATTAATAAGATCAGTCAATCAATCAATCAGTCGCTTAGCTAAATCATTGCTTCAATCCAATGCGATTCAATTTCATTCATTCCTTCATTCATGCAGTCAATTAATCAATTAGTATGAGTTGACAATTCACGCATTGCTCACACATTGTGAGACTATTTATAGCCAGGCAGGCAACATAATATGATAAGCTTTTACATTCATATCGATGAATAACGCAACTAACCCGTCAGCCCATCAACTAACCATTCGTATTCCCACACCAATAAACTGAACTAGACAACTTTTCACTGTCACTGAACTTGTGTGTTGTTCAGAGTCTTTCATTTCATTTCGTGTTGGCAAAAGAGAAAAGTTATATATAGATGCATATCTATTTGTACATAATATAAATATGTAATTGAGGAAAATGAGAATGTTCAACTACTACACTAATACTATCGGTGTTTTTTCATTTTTCTTTTCTTTTGGTTTAAATCAGCTGTGACAACAACACGAAAAACACAATTTGTGTAACTGTTCAAAAACGAAAAAAATAAAAAATAAAAAAACACGCCCAAAGTGTCGGCCAGTCTATGGTTTTATTTTTCCGGGTCAAGGCAAAACGTTGAATTACTAGTTATGCGAGGGCAGTATGACAACTTTGTTAGCCAATTAAACACATTAAATTTTAAATTAAATTTATACGATCAGTATAACTGTATGCCAATTGCAAGAATAAGTGACAGATTTTGAAAGATTTAAAAAATAAAAATAAAAATAATAATAAAGAAATCGCAATTTAATTTAATGATATAATTATTACTTCTAAGTGCGTAGATTTTTCATTCATTATCATGCCTGGTATTGTGTGTCTTTGCCTCGGCGAATTCGCTTAAAGCGAAAAGCAAATACAGGTAGGCAGCAGCAGGCAGCTAGGCAGCGAACTGCACAAGCTTCAACTAAATAACAATCAAATATTGGCACATTATTTAACACTGGCACGCGATGTCGTTGCGGAAAAAAAAAACAACCGCTAAGGAAGGAACTGTGTAGCGACCTAAAGAACAGAACAGAACAGAACAGAGCAAAATGAAGGAAGAGAGCAGCGAGCAAAAGTGAACACAACAGAATAGAACAAAACGATAGCAGATACAACACCATAAAATAATTTAGGTACGGAAGGAAAAGCAATAATTTCCATTGGATTTACTTTTACTATTTGTAAACATGTTTAATTAATTGAAACAGTTTCTCTGTTACTGTGTGCACAATACACCAAGCACCGAACACTGTGCACCATGCCTCTCACAGACTCGACCCACTGACTCTCTTTCTCTCTCACACACACGAATAGACGAGCAATATGACCCGAAGAGCTGATATTTATTGAGTCGATTAATGAGCGATTAAACGCATTATGTCAAAAAGTTGTCAAGAAACTATAATCAGCATAAACGTGAGAATATCTTTAAATTCAATTATGCAAGCATAGAATTCCAACTTAATGTTTTCTGAATATCTCAAATATCAACTTATATAAATGCCGACTCAATAAATGTACCATATGTACATATATAAAGTGTCAAAGTTTAATATAATTCAATTACAGTGTTTGAGCACAGATCAATAAAATAAAAGCTTTCGTAAACATGCGCAAGGGTATGGAGTAGTCAAAGACTGTCATTTTGTTTTGCTCTCTGCGCTCACATTGACATAGCAATGATGCGCGATCAGGTGAGGAAAATGACAATTGAAACAAGAGCAAAAATTGTATTGGTAATCAATCAGCTTATCCAATCAGAATGCTTGCAATTCTCTCTATGTATTTCTCACTCCTACATATGTACATACGCATATGTATGTAGATGATGTACATGTTTTTGTTGTGTATTAAGATTTCGACATTTGTTTAACTCATGGATGGAAGATTTGTTTATGCATAAATAGACTAAAGCCCATATTTTCTTCATTTTTATGGTTCGGATAAATTTGTTTACACGCCGTTTGCAAAAATTTAATAACATCAAATACAAAACAGTCTATAGTGTATATAGTGTACTTTTTATATACATAAATACATACATATGTATGCATGTAATTTTTACATGCAAGTACATCATGTATGCGAATGAGAAAAAGAATCAAGAAAGAGAAAGAAAAATAAAAAAAAAAAAAAAAAAGTAATGACTTACCGGCCATGACAGTTGAACAGTTTTCGTTGAACGGCGCGCGCAAGTTAACAGAAGACGACAGCAGTCAAAGCAACAACAATAACAACCAATTGGACAACAAAAACAATAATATAAGGCCAAGGAGTTGCGGTTACGATCACACTCTCACTCTCTCTTTCTCTCTCTCCTACTCTCCCACACTGAAAAAGCGTTCAGATGCCTTAGTGTTGGAGAACGTGGTTATTTCTGTTGTTGCTGATGCTGCGTAGGAGTGTTGAACGCGCTTCTTGATTTTGCCGCAGGAGTTAAGCTCGGCATAAAAAAGAATTGACGAAACCGAAAGCAAAAGACAAAATCAAAGTGCTTAACTTTCGTTGTTTTTGTTTCTGCCGTTTCCTTTTTTCTTTTTCTTTTTTTTTTTTGTTTGTTATGTGATGTACCTTGTTTTACATATACATGTATAAGTGTTTATTATTCTTTATTTTATTTTTTTTTTTTGCTTCTCTCAACACAACTTAAGCACGTATACGTATAGCTGGTGACGACAACGACGTCGACATGTGGGGAAGAAACTGCAAAGTAGGGGAGTATTTCTTTTGTACACATTCACATACACATATATTCGCAAATATATGTACATATGCCGACAGAAACATAGCGATGGCAGCGACGGCGATAGCAGCAGCAGAAGCAGCAGCAGCAGTGGCGATGTCAGCAGAAGCAGCGGTAATGGCAGCGTTAATATTCCTGTGAATATATGTATGTCTATGTGTGCGAGTGTGTGTGTGCAGCCGGTGGTTGTACCAAAAGTTATCGCAAAATAATTTCGCACTATTCTGTCCAATTCTGGAGAGTGTAGAACACAAATGATAAACGAGGCGTTGTAAAACGATATTAACGCGACCGCATACGAGTATTTGTTAAGCAAAGCGATTAATATTATTTATTCTGTGGCAAAACAAACACTAACAATGCCAGTGCCAACAGTTCTGCTCCCTCTACTACGGTTCCCGACGACGTATTCGACAGGCAACGTATTCGCCTTATGCCTTTTGCTTTGTTTTATCGCATTTTCTTGTGTATTTTCTTTTACAAAAGCAACGGGTGGCAATCTAACCTTCAAAAATTTGTCTTGTTTTTTTTCTTTCTTATTTAGGACTCATTCTTCTTACAGCACATATTTGCATATTGAAATTTATTTCGAAGTTTAATAATATTCGCGGCGGCGTCCCTGGGAGACAGAGATGCACAATCAATATGAATATTTGTTGTATTTAAATGCTCCTTGACATGTCGATTTTGCCTTTATATGCATTATGTATTTGTTTTTTTTTTTACAAAGCACTGCACTGATTATCACATTCAAATCGTGCTCACTAACATCTATATAATTCGCATGACAAATATGGGAAAATAGAAAAAAAAAAAACCAAAACCAAAAGATTCTAACGCTGCTCTGTTAAGCTGAAGCTGCTTCTTCTTCCAGTTTTTGCCGCCTCTTTTGCTGCACTGCTTCGTCGCTGTCGCCGCCGTCGTTGCGTTGCGTCGTCGCTTTTGCAAATGCGGCAGCGGCGGCCAAAAAATTTACGCACTCTTAAACTATGTACATCGTTGCAATAACACAATTTCAATCAGGCTATAACACTTCAACGCGCCGTTAACAATTTTAACTTAATTTATGACTAATATGTTATTATAATTTCAACATAAAATGGAAGTACAAAAATTTATTGCAAATTTCGCACTTTACAATAGAATTTCCAGGCCACTAAATAATCGAAAATGAACGGCGCACTGTGTCGTTTCAGTGTTGAGCAACGACTTGTTTAGTGTTATTAAATGCTACAACCTACAGCTGACTGGGATGTCGCATATTTTGTGATTTTTTTTTTTGAAATGGCGCGTAAATTTCGAATATTCAAAATAAATATAAACTTACTTTGCGGCTTTTTGGCTCCATTCATACTAATGGCGGTGTTGAGCATATTGCCAATTTTTGTAATGCTGGACTGTCGCATAAATGTACGTGGTGGAATAGGTGGCGGCTGTGGATCCGGTGGATCCAGTACCGGACTTTGTCGACCCCAACGACCCATTTGACGTTTGTGCTCTGTTGTTCTTGTAGTTGTTGCTGTTGTTTATCGTTGTTACAATTTGTGAGCTGTAAATAAATTAAATGATCGAATCTATTAACATGTATTTTAAAGTACACACGCACACATACACACACAGACACAAACACTGGTAGACACTTATTGTATAATGGATATTTGTTTAAGATCTGCTCACTTTAAGCCTTAGCTTTAGCACATGAGCGCGCTTCGTGTTTTTCAATTTGTCAGGCAATTAACACCTCTCCCTCACCCTTTCGGTCACTCTCTTTCGCTCTCTTTATCGTTCACTAAATATCGCCATCTCTTTTTGCCTTGTATGAGATGAATGTCTCCAAGTAGATTTTTCTTTTTCATTATTTTATTTTATTTATTTTATTTTTTATTTATTTATTTTTTTTTTTTACAGATTTTTCAGATTTTGCCCACAAATGAATTGTGCAAATGTGCTTGTCGTTTGTTTATATTAAACATTACGTTAAATTCAAAACAACTTCAACATCTGTTTAACTTTAGCTGTGCAAATTTTGAGAGCTAACCGCCGTCGTCGCCGCCGCGTGTTTTATAAATTAAAAAATACTTACACATATACACACATACATACATAATAGTATATAGTATATGTATCTATGTATGTGTGTACATACATAGATGTATTTGCATAGAGAACAGGTAGCATTAGAGGTGTGTCTGGGGTCTTTTTAGCGTCTCTATGTCATATTTTAAAAACTATTGAAAATGAAAATAATAAACTAATTTGAGTTTGAGTCTTATTTTCTTATAACTCAATTTATTTTCACTTTATTTCTATATAAACGAAATATGATTGTGTAAGAAAATATCTAAATAATATTAAAAAATATTGCTTTTAAAATTTTTTAAATTTCATTTTGAATTTCATTTAAAAATAAATAAAATTTGTTCAAAAATTGAAAATAAAACTGAACAAACTTAAACTAAGCTATAAAATTGTTGTATATTCTTGACCTTTTTCAAGGCTTATCATAAGGAAAAGCATACATACATATGTGTGTGTGTGTGTGAGAGAGAGAGAGAATGAGATAGAATGCGTAGGCCAAGTGTAAACGCAACAAGTTGGTGAGAGGCATGCGCCCTCAAAAGAAAAACAACAACACGAAAACAACGTGCAAGGAGAAAAGAAGAATAATAATAACAACAACAACAACAAACAGCAGCGAGAAGAACATGTGATTGTAATCCAATTAGATTTGCACCCACCAAGACATTTCGACTCAAATGTTTTTTGTTGAGGAAACGTGAGTAAGCGCCTTGCCCACGCATTAAATGGGACAAAAGGAAAATTGTTTTTTTTTTTTTTTTTTTTTTTATATGTAGTACGTCAAGTGGCCTAAAAGTCGGCAACAAATAAGCTATTGATAAATAGGAAATGGAAAATTGAAAATTTGAAATGTCATTAAAGATCAATTTAATTTAAAAAAAAAAAATTACTTTAATATTGTAAAAATAATTTTTATTAATATGGTAAAGAAACTATTGCTAGTAAAAATTTAAATAATTATAACAAAAAAATTGCAATTGCGAAAAGATTTTGATTGCCGTCGGATATTCCAATCAAAACGGAAGAAAAGTAAAAACAAAACACAAAAAAAAAAAAAAACGATATTTATTTTTGCGTCTGCATACACACATACATATGTATATACGTGTGTGTGTGTAAGCATTGTACTTATTTATATTTTGCTTAGCAATAAGACAAACATTGAAGGTAGCCCACAGTTTCAGATTGTTTATTTTTAAAAGAATGCGAAGGAAATGCTGAAATTTCGTTAACACACACACACACACATACATATATATATATATATATATATATATATATATATATATGGGGCAGGGCATATAGAGTCGCTATAATTAGACTAAAGCGACAAATTTAACAGTCGATGAGTTTGACTGGCAGGCCGCACGTGTAGCACGAGACTAGACAAAAATTGTCGCATCCTCTGTCACATTTCATGTTATTTCCTTTGATTATTTGATAATATTTTTAAATTCATCATCTGACCTGAAAATGCTGTCAAACCACTCTTTAACATTCATTACGTGTCTTTAGCAACCCTTAACTCCCCCCCCCCCATCCCACAGCAGCTTTCATTATTGACGTGACGTATAACTATTCTCTCTCCTTTTTTTTTGCCATCTCTTTCTCGCATCCTACAGGTAATTTAGATTGACAGCCGCTAATAAAAGATAACCAAAACGTAACAGTCGAAAAAAAAAATAATTTGTTTTCTCTTTCTAATCACAGTTGTTGTCTTTGCAGCTAAGTTTGACTGTATATAATAATCCAATAAGCTTATCATAAATATGCTTGTACATACATATATGTATATATGCTGTAATCGCTAGCGATTCTCTAATTAATGCACTTTATGCACAACGATTGTGAGATTGTGATTAATAAAGCAAAATCATAAAATATGAAATAGTTGATGAGTCAATGGCAAAGTTAATTAAACATTTGATTATAATAAAAATGGATTTATATGTTTTATTGCTAGCTGTTAAGCTAAACTAATTAGAACGCACTTAATCAATTTCTATTGGATTTTTGCAAGCAATTTATAAAATTTTGAAACTCAAGTATATATTTTGGCATAAGATAAGTGACAAAAATAAAAAAAAATAATAATAAAAAATAGTAGACATTAATTCTTGTTATACAATGAATATGTGTACTATTTTTTCAATTTATATGGCAAATACGAGTACGAGTATTATATTTGTTTTTGTTGTTGTTGTGAAACAATGTTGTTAACCTCAAAAGCCACCAAGAACATCAACAACTATACTTGGATCGCACGTACAAAGCATTGAGACAAAGCAGTGCAAGCAGTTTGCTGGAATAAGTGGAAGAGGGAAATGTGCAAGGGGCAAGCAGTGTGCTAAAACGGGGTATGGGGTTACCTTTGTTATGTGATATGAAATATTTGTATTTGCACACAAACACACTAACACACAAACACACACAAATGTAATACATAGTAGAAACTCCACATATTACACGTAAAGATCCGCAAATTTGGAATCTTCTGTTCACATAATTTTTTTTTATTATTATTACTTTTCGACTTCTTTGCATACATTTTCAACAGTTTAAACAGCTGTCTTTGCCATAAAAAAAAAAAACAAAACCACACACAACGCACGGAAATATGCCAAAAAATTATAAGCAAAACTAAACGATTTGAACAAAACAAAAAAAAAGAAATAACAGAACTATAAATTAAATTCTTGAATATACAAACAGAGACACAACGTATGTATATAATACATACATATGTATATATTTTATTTTTTTTAATATTTTGTTCTCCTTTTTTTTCGATTGATCTATATTTAAATCTGGAAAAATATCAAATAAAAAAAAATAAATAAAAAATACTTATGGCAGCGAACTAACTGAATAAATTTCCAGCAATGATGTTTCTCTCTATATTCTTCTTTTGGTCGTCGTCTTCTTATTTTTATCGTTCACTGTTTGTGTCTTTATTTTTATATCAATTTGTTTTGGCTACTGCACTAATATTCTTGCAATTATAACGGTTAACTGTACGTTTGCTCTGTTACCAACACTATTTGACGCTATTGATCAACACTTGAGCAGCACTTTGAAATTGAACTTGAAGTCATAAATAATAAGAGTCGAACGAATGAATAAGCGTAAAAATGTTAGCACCAGCTATGCGACAGCTTGACAAAGGCACTGAAACTGAAACTGATTTCAATTTGATTCAACTTCAGCGCAGCGCAGCACGTTGCAAAACGCAAATCAAAAACCGCAAAGGCAAAACAGTTGACGGCGCGTCGTTAAAATTAGCACTGAACTCGCATGCGTTACCCAGCGAATGTATGGCCTATGATGTCGACATAATAGGCACAGTGGATACATTTTAACAAAAAAGTAAGTAAAATTTATTCGTAATATTAAAAAAGTTAAAATAACAAAATTATTAAGTCCAATTAAATTAAAATTAACTAATAAATTTCTTTCTAATAAATTTAATATTTTAAAAAAATAATAGTAATATTATGAAAATAATGCTTTTATAAATGTAACAGATATATAATGTTAATAATTAAACAATGTTATAGTTAAAAATGTAAAAATATATAAGAAAATCAACTGAAGTCAGTGTTAACAATAACTTCAATGTTTATAGATGCTATCACACTGTGCACAAGTTACTCTCTTGACTCTCACAATCTGAGGCACCTGCTGATGCTCACTACAGGCTAGGCATATTTACATAAGTGTGTGTGTGTGTGTGTGTTGGGGATGAAGAAGAGCACTGTCATTATATACGAAAATGTGTGTGTGCGTCTCTGTGTATTTGTGCTCTCTCTTTCTTGCTCGCTCTCTCTATTTGAAGAATCTTGTAAAATGTAAACAAAACAATAATATGTGAGAGTCGCTTGCGTTTGTCTTTTATTATGATGTTTGTTATTATTATTATTTTTTTTTTTGCGCTATCTTGTACATACTTATTCCTCTGATAAACACTAATCTGCATATTGTGATGGTCATTAAATAATAAAGAATGTTGCTGATGCTGTTGATGATGCTGATAATGATGAAATGAAGTAAACATTACATTACATTGCATTACATATATTAAATGATTACCACATATCTCTATATGTTTTTGTTAATATACTAATATCTTTATTCATTTGATCGTATTTAAAGCGCAAGTGATTCGTGTATGTATTCCAATCTTCAATGCCATGATGAAACATTACCTCGATTATAACTAATTGCTCGTAGATAATATCCCAATCGATACCAATTGTGGCAGCGCATGTTTCAACCAGCCAACGGAAGGAACATGGAAAGAGAGATCGCAATTCTTGCTTATCTACTTCTTTTACCCTTTTGACATAACCATGAAATAGCCAACAGTCAAAATTGGAAATTTTCAAAGGAATTTCCGAAACTTTTGTTTCCTGTTCCTTCGGTATATCATCTTCTGACTCCACTTTGACCATTCTCTCCGTTGATGCCTCTAATCCACCTTTCATTTGGCGACGAGGCATATCGAGTGGCACACGTAATGGATCCATGTTGCGTTCATCAAATGTTTGCATTGATGACAAAGTGTCTAGTGATACCTCTTCATCATTCAATTTTAGTACATAATCAGGTGTAGCCGTAAGCTTCCAGAAGGGATTTAAAGCTTCAAGCTTTTGGCGACGCATGGCACGTTCCTTTAACTTTTCAGCATATTGTTTACCATATTTAGCGACAGGTTGCCGGAATAATAAAATTGGTCTTTTCGGTTTATTACGCAGGGTGTAGATCCAGGGATCTATTTTGACATCGCAATTGGCACGAAATTCCCGCTGATCAGGAAACCGTTTCTCTAACGGCTGAAAGATACCAACCGGTTCGTAATCCGTCTGACAGGCGACTTCTTCAACAATCAGCGTACGTCCATGTAAGGTCAAATACTGAGATAATTCTTTGGTTTCATTTTTAAATGGTGCCATTTGGCGTTCAGTATGATCCACCGTCATATAGTCTGGAATATGGACAGACAGTTCATTCGGCTGTGCTTGATTGGCATGCAAAAGGATACGTTTAAAGTAAGTATGCGCTGGCGTTAGACTTGGCTGAAATTCAATATGATCTTCAGTGCCAGCATCGCTTGGCTCATGGCCAAATTTATTCTTGAGCAGTGACTCAAAAATAAGGCAAACATTCTCGTGCATACGCTGCATTGCTGGTGTCAATTGCATCTCATTATAGTTGTATTCCTGTTCCCGCTGTTTATGCTCTTTGCTCAGAAAATCATCAATCTGTCGTTCCGTACGTGTCGGCACTCTAAAGCGGCGTGCAAAACTTTGATTATAATGTCCAACTAACATCTTGCGCAACTCAACATATTGCATCCATTCGGTAAAGACAAAAAGCTTTTTTCCTTCCTGATTTTCATCGATACTTTCCGCAAGATGTTCATTAATGAGTTGAGCTGATTCAGATATGAGACGTTCCTTGACATCATCCAAGCCAAAGAGTAGTTTTAGCACATAGATAATGTAACCCATGACACGTGCCTCATATCTTGGATAGGCATACAAGCTGCGAGTTATGTTAAAGTTCGGAGGTAGCACATTGATTAAACTGATTACATAGTTGGCGACCTCCGATGGTAAAGCAAGTTCCAGTACATAGCGACGAGCTAGTGCAGCAAGATCTGGTTGCTGATATTCATTTAAGCCGATGAAACGAGACATTTGTGAAATGTGCATACGAATATACTGAAAAAAACAAAAGTATTCATTAATCATTCCTTCATAATGATTCATTGTCATTCATAAGTACAAACATTATATCGAATCTTATCCGCCTGCTTGCTCATCTCCATCTGCTGAAGCAGAGATTTACCATGTATGGCAACATTCTCTGGCAAATAGTTGAGCATATAACGATTGGTTAGATGCTCCTCATCGATGAGACGTAACAAATCCGTCAGTTGAATATTATCCTCGACCTGATTCAATGCAATGGCCAAAACAATATAAAGTTTACTCAAGTTCAGACAGTAAATGTTGCGATCAAAACTATTAAGAGTTTTGGTCTTGGGCCGAAAGTCATGGCAACGCATGCTACCCGAACTATCGACACTATGTTTATCCAAATGCTTGAGTGGCATTTGTTTCTTCAAGGATTTGCGTGCATTTGTTGACCACTGTAGTTTAAGACCTTGCACTGTTTGCAACGAAGACACCACAGATCGGGCGCCACACTCGTCTAATTTACGCTACAAATAGAAAAAAAAAAACAAAACACAGATAAGAATAATGATTGATGCATTCAGTCGAGTAATTTGGAACATTTGCAACTCATTTGCATAAAATGAAATTTTGTTTCCACTAATTTACAAAGAAATTTACTATAAATAGTTAAAGTTTAAGTTGAAAATAACAGTTCAATAGAAGCACAACAGAAAATACAACAAAGAAATGTCTCTACGTCTGGTACTGATCTGCTTGGCACTTTTCCTAGTGTTGGCCTATGCACCGTTGCCTGCCGCAGCGGCTCCACGCTTGGGTAATAACTTAAATAATTTATTCAAATTATTTTAGTAATTTTGTTTTTAATATATTCACAGCTGGAGTTGCATTGGCTGAAGGTAGTCATGATACTGATGTAGTACCACAGGCATCACCATCTACACCAGCAGCTGATTCTAACAAGGCACAGCAGCGCACATTCTTCCTTCTGTTGCCTCTATTGTTCCCTGATCAATTCTATTTCTCTTAATTTACAAAACGTTTTAATGTTACATTAATAAACATTTAATTTTGAGCATGCAAAATACCTTTGATTTTCGCCAATCACGCCAATTCGCACGTTCATCCACGTTTATACTCTTCACAGATTTCAATTTACGTTCACGTTTTCGTTTAATTTTCTGATGATTATAAATGATTCGTGCATCTCTACGTGAAAAGAAGAAGTAAAATTCAATAAATTGAGAATAATCTAATCAATTTACATCACTCACCTTGCCAGCGCTCGCACATTTAGTTTGGGCAATCCCAACTCATTGTTTTTGCAGAAAGCAACCTCCATGCGTCCCATGTATGCTGCCCACACCTGCAGTGTCATTAGGTGAAGTTCTGGCTTGGCGCCCATTTGTATGAGCTCCTGCATGAATCCGCGCAGCACATAATTGTAAAACTCCCATGAAGTCATATCGTCTGCCTCAGACGAGTCTTTAACTTTTGCTATTTTCATGGAGCGCTGTAACTTTGTATAGAAATAACTGTAGAGATTAGCCCAAAAAAAGCTTCTTGTTTTTTTTTGCCTTATCATAATTTGTGAATTTTTTGTTGTTGAACGAACAATGTGAAAATAAGCTATAAGAATTATATTTATTATTATTATATATATAGTTACATATATATGTATATATATATATATATTTCTCGGTTTCTTTATTAGTATAAAATAGTTATATCAAAAATGTTTTATCAAGTCTATAATTTATATCATTTGTTTTTTTTTTTTTTTTGGGTGATCTTGGCTAACGAGTATCGCAGCGTATCGTCGAGTCGCTTGCAATGTTATGCAAATTATTACAAATTTCAATTTGAATTCGATCGATCGACACTTGTATTAATTAATTCATTAATAAATACAGTACAGTACATGAAGAAACATAAACAATATTGAACAGAATCTTTTTTCGAAGCGAATGTAAATCTATCAATATATATAAATATATATATTTATATGTTAATGATACATATATATGTAACTATATATATAATAATAATAAATATAATTCTTATAGCTTATTTTCACATTGTTCGTTCAACAACAAAAAATTCACAAATTATGATAAGGCAAAAAAAAAACAAGAAATGTGCAAGCGCTGGCAAGGTGAGTGATGTAAATTGATTAGATTATTCTCAATTTATTGAATTTTACTTCTTCTTTTAGTTGAAGATGCACGAATCATTTATAATCATCAGAAAATTAAACGAAAACGTGAACGTAAATTGAAATCTGTGAAGAGTATAAACGTGGATGAACGTGCGAATTGGCGTGATTGGCGAAAATCAAAGGTATTTTGCATGCTCAAAATTAAATGTTTATTAATGTAACATTAAAACGTTTTGTAAATTAAGAGAAATAGAATTGATCAGGGAACAATAGAGGCAACAGAAGGAAGAATGTGCGCTGCTGTGCCTTGTTAGAATCAGCTGCTGGTGTAGATGGTGATGCCTGTGGTACTACATCAGTATCATGGCTACCTTCAGCCAATGCAACTCCAGCTGCGAATATATTAAAAACAAAATTACTAAAATAATTTGAATAAATTATTTAAGTTATTACCCAAGCGTGGAGCCGCTGCGGAAGGCAACGGTGCATAGGCCAACACTAGGAAAAGTGCCAAGCAGATCAGTACCAGACGTAGAGACATTTCTTTGTTGTATTTTCTGTTGTGCTTCTATTGAACTGTTATTTTCAACTTAAACTTTAACTATTTATAGTAAATTTCTTTGTAAATTAGTGGAAACAAAATTTCATTTTATGCAAATGAGTTGCAAATGTTCCAAATTACTCGACTGAATGCATCAATCATTATTCTTATCTGTGTTTTGTTTTTTTTTTTCTATTTGTAGCGTAAATTAGACGAGTGTGGCGCCCGATCTGTGGTGTCTTCGTTGCAAACAGTGCAAGGTCTTAAACTACAGTGGTCAACAAATGCACGCAAATCCTTGAAGAAACAAATGCCACTCAAGCATTTGGATAAACATAGTGTCGATAGTTCGGGTAGCATGCGTTGCCATGACTTTCGGCCCAAGACCAAAACTCTTAATAGTTTTGATCGCAACATTTACTGTCTGAATTTGAGTAAACTTTATATTGTTTTGGCCATTGCATTAAATCAGGTCGAAGATAATATTCAGCTGACGGATTTGTTACGTCTCATCGATGAGGAGCATCTAACTAATCGTTATATGCTCAACTATTTGCCAGAGAATGTTGCCATACATGGCAAATCTCTGCTTCAGCAGATGGAGATGAGCAAGCAGGCGGATAAGATTCGATATAATGTTTGTACTTATGAATGACAATGAATCATTATGAAGGAATGATTAATGAATACTTTTGTTTTTTTCAGTATATTCGTATGCACATTTCACAAATGTCTCGTTTCATCGGCTTAAATGAATATCAGCAACCAGATCTTGCTGCACTAGCTCGTCGCTATGTACTGGAACTTGCTTTACCATCGGAGGTCGCCAACTATGTAATCAGTTTAATCAATGTGCTACCTCCGAACTTTAACATAACTCGCAGCTTGTATGCCTATCCAAGATATGAGGCACGTGTCATGGGTTACATTATCTATGTGCTAAAACTACTCTTTGGCTTGGATGATGTCAAGGAACGTGTCATATCTGAATCAGCTCAACTCATTAATGAACATCTTGCGGAAAGTATCGATGAAAATCAGGAAGGAAAACAGCTTTTTGTCTTTACCGAATGGATGCAATTTGTTGAGTTGCGCAAGATGTTAGTTGGACATTATAATCAAAGTTTTGCACGCCGCTTTAGAGTGCCGACACGTACGGAACGACAGATTGATGATTTTCTGAGCAAAGAGCATAAACAGCGGGAACAGGAATACAACTATAATGAGATGCAATTGACACCAGCAATGCAGCGTATGCACGAGAATGTTTGCCTTATTTTTGAGTCACTGCTCAAGAATAAATTTGGCCATGAGCCAAGCGATGCTGGCACTGAAGATCATATTGAATTTCAGCCAAGTCTAACGCCAGCGCATACTTATTTTAAACGTATCCTTTTGCATGCCAATCAAGCACAGCCGAATGAACTGTCTGTCCACATTCCAGACTATATGACGGTGGATCATACAGAGCGCCAAATGTCACCATTTAAAAATGAAACCAAAGAATTATCTCAGTATTTGGCCTTACATGGACGAACGCTGCTTGTTGAAGAAGTTGCGTGTCAGACGGATTATGAACCGGTTGGCATCTTTCAGCCGTTAGAGAAACGGTTTCCTGATCAGCGGGAATTTCGTGCCAATTGTGATGTCAAAATAGATCCCTGGATCTACACCCTGCGTAATAAACCGAAAAGACCAATTTTATTATTCCGGCAACCTGTCGCTAAATATGGTAAACAATATGCTGAAAAATTAAAGGAACGTGCCATGCGTCGCCAAAAGCTTGAAGCTTTGAATCCCTTCTGGAAACTTACGGCTACACCTGATTATGTACTAAAATTGAATGATAAAGAGGTATCACTAGATACTTTGTCATCAATACAAACATTTGATGAACGCAACATGGATCCATTACGTGTGCCACTCGATATGCCTCGTCGCCAAATGAAAGGTGGATTAGAGGCATCAACGGAGAGAACGGTCAAAGTGGAGTCAGAAGATGATGTACCGAAGGAACAGGAAACAAAAGTTTCGGAAATTCCTTTGAAAATTTCCAATTTTGACTGTTGGCTATTTCATGGTTATGTCAAAAGAGTAAAAGAAGTAGATAAGCAAGAATTGCGATCTCTCTTTCCATGTTCCTTCCGTTGGCTGGTTGAAACATGCGCTGCCACAATTGGTATCGATTGGGATATTATCTACGAGCAATTAGTTATAATCGAGGTAATGTTTCATCATGGCATTGAAGATTGGAATACATACACGAATTACTTGCGCTTTAAATACGATCAAATGAATAAGGATATTAGTATATTAACAAAAACATATAGAGATATGTGGTAATCATTTAATATATGTAATGCAATGTAATGTAATGTTTACTTCATTTCATCATTATCAGCATCATCAACAGCATCAGAAACATTCTTTATTATTTAATGACCATCACAATATGCAGATTAGTGTTTATCAGAGGAATAAGTATGTACAAGATAGCGCAAAAAAAAAAATAATAATAATAACAAACATCATAATAAAAGACAAACGCAAGCGACTCTCACATATTATTGTTTTGTTTACATTTTACAAGATTCTTCAAATAGAGGGAGCGAGCAAGAAAGAGAGAGCACAAATACACAGAGACGCACACACACATTTTCGTATATAATGACAGTGCTCTTCTTCATCCCCAACACACACACACACACACACCTATGTAAATATGCCCAGCCTGTAGTGAGCATCAGCAGGTGCCTCAGATTGTGAGAGTCAAGAGAGTAACTTGTGCACAGTGTGATAGCGTCTATAAACATTGAAGTTATTGTTAACACTGACTTCAGTTGATTTTCTTATATATTTTTACATTTTTAACTATAACATTGTTTAATTATTAACATTATATATCTGTTACATTTATAAAAGCATTATTTTCATAATATTACTATTATTTTTTTAAAATATTAAATTTATTAGAAATAAATTTATTAGTTAATTTTAATTCAATTGGGCTTAACAATTTTGTTATTTTAACATTTTTAATATTACGAATAAATTTTACTTACTTTTTTGTTAAACTGTGCCACTGTGCCTATTATGTCGACATCATAGGCCATACATTCGCTGGGTAACGCATGCGAGTTCAGTGCTAATTTTAACGACGCGCCGTCAACTGTTTTGCCTTTGCGGTTTTTGATTTGCGTTTTGCAACGTGCTGCGCTGCGCTGCGCTGAAGTTGAATCAAATTGAAATCAGTTTCAGTTTCAGTGCCTTTGTCAAGCTGTCGCATAGCTGGTGCTAACATTTTTACGCTTATTCATTCGTTCGACTCTTATTATTTATGACTTCAAGTTCAATTTCAAAGTGCTGCTCAAGTGTTGATCAATAGCGTCAAATAGTGTTGGTAACAGAGCAAACGTACAGTTAACCGTTATAATTGCAAGAATATTAGTGCAGTAGCCAAAACAAATTGATATAAAAATAAAGACATAAACAGTGAACGATAAAAATAAGAAGACGACGACCAAAAGAAGAATATAGAGAGAAACATCATTGCTGGAAATTTATTCAGTTAGTTCGCTGCCATAAGTATTTTTTATTTATTTTTTTTTATTTGATATTTTTCCAGATTTAAATATAGATCAATCGAAAAAAAAGAAGAACAAAATATTAAAAAAAATAAAATATATACATATGTATGTATTATATACATACGTTGTGTCTCTGTTTGTATATTCAAGAATTTAATTTATAGTTCTGTTATTTCTTTTTTTTTTGTTTTGTTCAAATCGTTTAGTTTTGCTTATAATTTTTTGGCATATTTCCGTGCGTTGTGTGTGGTTTTGTTTTTTTTTTTTATGGCAAAGACAGCTGTTTAAACTGTTGAAAATGTATGCAAAGAAGTCGAAAAGTAATAATAATAAAAAAAAATTATGTGAACAGAAGATTCCAAATTTGCGGATCTTTACGTGTAATATGTGGAGTTTCTACTATGTATTACATTTGTGTGTGTTTGTGTGTTTGTGTGTTAGTGTGTTTGTGTGCAAATACAAATATTTCATATCACATAACAAAGGTAACCCCATACCCCGTTTTAGCACACTGCTTGCCCCTTGCACATTTCCCTCTTCCACTTATTCCAGCAAACTGCTTGCACTGCTTTGTCTCAATGCTTTGTACGTGCGATCCAAGTATAGTTGTTGATGTTCTTGGTGGCTTTTGAGGTTAACAACATTGTTTCACAACAACAACAACAACAAAAACAAATATAATACTCGTACTCGTATTTGCCATATAAATTGAAAAAATAGTACACATATTCATTGTATAACAAGAATTAATGGTTACTATTTTTTATTATTATTTTTTTTATTTTTGTCACTTATCTTATGCCAAAATATATACTTGAGCTTCAAAATTTTATAAATTGCTTGCAAAAATCCAATTGAAATTGATTAAGTGCGTTCTAATTAGTTTAGCTTAACAGCTAGCAATAAAACATATAAATCCATTTTTATTATAATCAAATGTTTAATTAACTTTGCCATTGACTCATCAACTATTTCATATTTTATGATTTTGCTTTATTAATCACAATCTCACAATCGTTGTGCATAAAGTGCATTAATTAGAGAATCGCTAGCGATTACAGCATATATACATATATATGTATGTATTTATGTATGTACAAGCATATTTATGATAAGCTTATTGGATTATTATATACAGTCAAACTTAGCTGCAAAGACAACAACTGTGATTAGAAAGAGAAAACAAATTATTTTTTTTTTCGACTGTTACGTTTTGGTTATCTTTTATTAGCGGCTGTCAATCTAAATTACCTGTAGGATGCGAGAAAGAGATGGCAAAAAAAAAGGAGAGAGAATAGTTATACGTCACGTCAATAATGAAAGCTGCTGAGGGGGGGGGGGAGGAGTTAAGGGTTGCTAAAGACACGTAATGAATGTTAAAGAGTGGTTTGACAGCATTTTCAGGTCAGATGATGAATTTAAAAATATTATCAAATAATCAAAGGAAATAACATGAAATGTGACAGAGGATGTGACAATTTTTGTCTAGTCTCGTGCTACACGTGCGGCCTGCCAGTCAAACTCATCGACTGTTAAAATTTGTCGCTTTAGTCTAATTATAGCGACTCTATATGCCCTGCCCCATATATATATATATATATATATATGTATGTGTGTGTGTGTGTGTTAACGAAATTTCAGCATTTCCTTCGCATTCTTTTAAAAATAAACAATCTGAAACTGTGGGCTACCTTCAATGTTTGTCTTATTGCTAAGCAAAATATAAATAAGTACAATGCTTACACACACACACACGTATATACATATGTATGTGTGTATGCAGACGCAAAAATAAATATCGTTTGTTTTTTTTTTGTGTTTTGTTTTTACTTTTCTTCCGTTTTGATTGGAATATCCGACGGCAATCAAAATCTTTTCGCAATTGCAATTTTTTTGTTATAATTATTTAAATTTTTACTAGCAATAGTTTCTTTACCATATTAATAAAAATTATTTTTACAATATTAAAGTAATTTTTTTTTTTAAATTAAATTGATCTTTAATGACATTTCAAATTTTCAATTTTCCATTTCCTATTTATCAATAGCTTATTTGTTGCCGACTTTTAGGCCACTTGACGTACTACATATAAAACAAAAAAAAAAAAAAAAAAAAACAATTTTCCTTTTGTCCCATTTAATGCGTGGGCAAGGCGCTTACGTTTCCCCAACAAAAAACATTTGAGTCGAAATGTCTTGGTGGGTGCAAATCTAATTGGATTACAATCACATGTTCTTCTCGCTGCTGTTTGTTGTTGTTGTTGTTATTATTATTCTTCTTTTCTCCTTGCACGTTGTTTTCGTGTTGTTGTTTTTCTTTTGAGGGCGCATGCCTCTCACCAACTTGTTGCGTTTACACTTGGCCTACGCATTCTATCTCATTCTCTCTCTCTCACACACACACACACACATATGTATGTATGTATGCTTTTCCTTATGATAAGCCTTGAAAAAGGTCAAGAATATACAACAATTTTATAGCTTAGTTTAAGTTTGTTCATTTTATTTTAAATTTTTGAACAAAATTTATTTATTTTTAAATGAAATTCAAAATTAAATTTAAAAAATTTTAAAAGCAATATTTTTTTAATATTATTTAGATATTTTCTTACACAATCATATTTCGTTTATATAGAAATAAAGTGAAAATAAATTGAGTTATAAGAAAATAAGACGAAACTCAAATTAGTTTATTATTTTCATTTTCAATAGTTTTTAAAATATGACATAGAGACGCTAAAAAGACCCCAGACACACCTCTAATGCTACCTGTTCTCTATGCAAATACATCTATGTATGTACACACATACATACATACATATATACTACTATTATGTATGTATGTGTGTATATGTGTAAGTATTTTTTAATTTATAAAACACGCGGCGGCGACGACGGCGGTTAGCTCTCAAAATTTGCACAGCTAAAGTTAAACAGATGTTGAAGTTGTTTTGAATTTAACGTAATGTTTAATATAAACAAACGACAAGCACATTTGCACAATTCATTTGTGGGCAAAATCTGAAAAATCTGGAAAAAAAAAAAAAAATAAAAAATAAAATAAATAAAATAAAATAATGAAAAAGAAAAATCTACTTGGAGACATTCATCTCATACAAGGCAAAAAGAGATGGCGATATTTAGTGAACGATAAAGAGAGCAAAAGAGATTGACCGAAAGGGTGAGGGAGAGGTGTTAATTGCCTGACAAATTGAAAAACACGAAGCGCGCTCATGTGCTAAAGCTAAGGCTTAAAGTGAGCAGATCTTAAACAAATATCCATTATACAATAAGTGTCTACCAGTGTTTGTGTCTGTGTGTGTGTGTGTGTGCGTGTGTACTTTAAAATACATGTTAATAGATTCGATCATTTAATTTATTTACAGCTCACAAATTGTAACAACGATAAACAACAGCAACAACTACAAGAACAACAGAGCACAAACGTCAAATGGGTCGTTGGGGTCGACAAAGTCCGGTACTGGATCCACCGGATCCACAGCCGCCACCTATTCCACCACGTACATTTATGCGACAGTCCAGCATTACAAAAATTGGCAATATGCTCAACACGGCCATTAGTATGAACGGAGCCAAAAAGCCGCAAAGTAAGTTTATATTTATTTTGAATATTCGAATTTTTCGCGCCATTTCAAAAAAAAAATCATCATAAAATATGCGACATCCCAGTCAGCTGTAGGTTGTAGCATTTAATAACACTAAACAAGTCGTTGCTCAACACTGAAACGACACAGTGCGCCGTTCATTTTCGATTATTTAGTGGCCTGGAAATTCTATTGTAAAGTGCGAAATTTGCAATAAATTTTTGTACTTCCATTTTATGTTGAAATTATAATAACATATTAGTCATAAATTAAGTTAAAATTGTTAACGGCGCGTTGAAGTGTTATAGCCTGATTGAAATTGTGTTATTGCAACGATGTACATAGTTTAAGAGTGCGTAAATTTTTTGGCCGCCGCTGCCGCATTTGCAAAAGCGACGACGCAACGCAACGACGGCGGCGACAGCGACGAAGCAGTGCAGCAAAAGAGGCGGCAAAAACTGGAAGAAGAAGCAGCTTCAGCTTAACAGAGCAGCGTTAGAATCTTTTGGTTTTGGTCTTTTTTTTTTTTCTATTTTCCCATATTTGTCATGCGAATTATATAGATGTTAGTGAGCACGATTTGAATGTGATAATCAGTGCAGTGCTTTGTAAAAAAAAAACAAATACATAATGCATATAAAGGCAAAATCGACATGTCAAGGAGCATTTAAATACAACAAATATTCATATTGATTGTGCATCTCTGTCTCCCAGGGACGCCGCCGCGAATATTATTAAACTTCGAAATAAATTTCAATATGCAAATATGTGCTGTAAGAAGAATGAGTCCTAAATAAGAAAGAAAAAAAAACAAGACAAATTTTTGAAGGTTAGATTGCCACCCGTTGCTTTTGTAAAAGAAAATACACAAGAAAATGCGATAAAACAAAGCAAAAGGCATAAGGCGAATACGTTGCCTGTCGAATACGTCGTCGGGAACCGTAGTAGAGGGAGCAGAACTGTTGGCACTGGCATTGTTAGTGTTTGTTTTGCCACAGAATAAATAATATTAATCGCTTTGCTTAACAAATACTCGTATGCGGTCGCGTTAATATCGTTTTACAACGCCTCGTTTATCATTTGTGTTCTACACTCTCCAGAATTGGACAGAATAGTGCGAAATTATTTTGCGATAACTTTTGGTACAACCACCGGCTGCACACACACACGCACACACATAGACATACATATATTCACAGGAATATTAACGCTGCCATTACCGCTGCTTCTGCTGACATCGCCACTGCTGCTGCTGCTTCTGCTGCTTCTGCTGCTGCTATCGCCGTCGCTGCCATCGCTATGTTTCTGTCGGCATATGTACATATATTTGCGAATATATGTGTATGTGAATGTGTACAAAAGAAATACTCCCCTACTTTGCAGTTTCTTCCCCACATGTCGACGTCGTTGTCGTCACCAGCTATACGTATACGTGCTTAAGTTGTGTTGAGAGAAGCAAAAAAAAAAAATAAAATAAAGAATAATAAACACTTATACATGTATATGTAAAACAAGGTACATCACATAACAAACAAAAAAAAAAGAAAAAGAAAAAGAAAAAAGGAAACGGCAGAAACAAAAACAACGAAAGTTAAGCACTTTGATTTTGTCTTTTGCTTTCGGTTTCGTCAATTCTTTTTTATGCCGAGCTTAACTCCTGCGGCAAAATCAAGAAGCGCGTTCAACACTCCTACGCAGCATCAGCAACAACAGAAATAACCACGTTCTCCAACACTAAGGCATCTGAACGCTTTTTCAGTGTGGGAGAGTAGGAGAGAGAGAAAGAGAGAGTGAGAGTGTGATCGTAACCGCAACTCCTTGGCCTTATATTATTGTTTTTGTTGTCCAATTGGTTGTTATTGTTGTTGCTTTGACTGCTGTCGTCTTCTGTTAACTTGCGCGCGCCGTTCAACGAAAACTGTTCAACTGTCATGGCCGGTAAGTCATTACTTTTTTTTTTTTTATTTTTCTTTCTCTTGCTTGATTCTTTTTCTCATTCGCATACATGATGTACTTGCATGTAAAAATTACAAGCATACATATGTATGTATTTATGTATATAAAAAGTACACTATATACACTATAGACTGTTTTGTATTTGATATTATTAAATTTTTGCAAACAGCGTGTAAACAAATTTATCCGAACCATAAAAATGAAGAAAATATGGGCTTTAGTCTATTTATGCATAAACAAATCTTCCATCCATGAGTTAAACAATTGTCGAAATCTTAATACACAACAAAAACATGTACATCATCTACATACATATGCGTATGTATATGTACATATGTAGGAGTGAGAAATACATAGAGAGAATTGCAAGCATTCTGATTGGATAAGCTGATTGATTACCAATACAATTTTTGCTCTTGTTTCAATTGTCATTTTCCTCACCTGATCGCGCATCATTGCTATGTCAATGTGAGCGCAGAGAGCAAAACAAAATGACAGTCTTTGACTACTTCATACCCTTGCGCATGTTTACGAAAGCTTTTATTTTATTGATCTGTGCTCAAACACTGTAATTGAATTATATTAAACTTTGACACTTTATATATGTACATATGGTATATTTATTGAGTCGACATTTATGTATATAAGTTGATATTTGAGATACTCAGAAAACATTAAGTTGGAATTCTATGCTTGCATAATTGAATTTAAAGATATTCTCACGTTTATGCTGATTATAGTTTCTTGACAACATTTTGACATAATGCGTTTAATCGCTCATTAATCGACTCAATAAATATCAGCTCTTCGGGTCATATTGCTCGTCTATTCGTGTATGTGTGTGTGTGAGAGAGAGTCAGTGGGTCGAGTCTGTGAGAGGGGCATGGTGCACAGTGTTCGGTGCTTGGTGTATTGTGCACACAGTAACAGAGAAACTGCTTCAATTAATTAAACATGTTTACAAATAGTAAAAGTAAATCCAATGGAAATTATTGCTTTTCCTTCCGTACCTAAATTATTTTATGGTGTTGTATCTGCTATCGTTTTGTTCTATTCTGTTGTGTTCACTTTTGCTCGCTGCTCTCTTCCTTCATTTTGCTCTGTTCTGTTCTGTTCTGTTCTTTAGGTCGCTACACAGTTCCTTCCTTAGCGGTTGTTTTTTTTTTCCGCAACGACATCGCGTGCCAGTGTTAAATAATGTGCCAATATTTGATTGTTATTTAGTTGAAGCTTGTGCAGTTCGCTGCCTAGCTGCCTGCTGCTGCCTACCTGTATTTGCTATTCGCTTTAAGCGAATTCGCCGAGGCAAAGACACACAATGCTAGGCACGATAAAGAGTGAAAAAAATCTACGCACTTAGAAGTAATAATTATATCATTAAATTAAATTGCGATTTCTTTATTATTATTATTTTTATTTTTTTTTTTAAATCTTTCAAAATCTGTCACTTATTCTTGTAATTGGCATACAGTTATACTGATCGTATAAATTTAATTTAAAATTTAATGTTTTTAATTGGCTAACAAAGTTGTCATACTGCCCTCGCATAACTAGTAATTCAACGTTTTGCCTTGACCCGGAAAAATAAAACCATAGACTGGCCGACACTTTGGGCGTGTTTTTTTATTTTTTTTTTTTTTTTTCGTTTTTGAACAGTTACACAAATTGTGTTTTTCGTGTTGTTGTCACAGCTGATTTAAACCAAAAGAAAAGAAAAATGAAAAAACACCGATAGTATTAGTGTAGTAGTTGAACATTCTCATTTTTCCCAATTACATATTTATATTATGTACAAATAGATATGCATCTATATATAACTTTTCTCTTTTGCCAACACGAAATGAAATGAAAGACTCTGAACAACACACAAGTTCAGTGACAGTGAAAAGTTGTCTAGTTCAGTTTATTGGTGTGGGAATACGAATGGTTAGTTGATGGTTGGCTTGATGGGCTGATGGGCTGACGGGTTGGTTGCGTTATTCATCGATATGAATGTAAAAGCTTATCATATTATGTTGCCTGCCTGGCTATAAATAGTCTCACAATGTGTGAGCAATGCGTGAATTGTCAACTCATACTAATTGATTAATTGACTGCATGAATGAAGGAATGAATGAAATTGAATCGTATTGGATTGAAGCAATGATTTAGTTAAGCGACTGATTGATTGATTGATTGATTGACTGATCTTATTAATGTCAGCAGAATTACATTTATTTATCAATTTAAGCTAGTTTTACTCTAGACATCCAAAAAACTTAGAGAACTTGCGTCATTAGTGAAATGCTTTCCACAAGGCAGATAGCACGACGTCATCGTTGGCCTTTATACTTTAAAAAACAGACAGACAGAGAGTGAGAGATAGAGAGAAAATCAAATGTAACAAGCGCTTAGGCTTGGCATTGGGGAAAAATGTGAAAATGGGCAACTGGAGAAATGGGGAAATGGGGAAAATGGCAATTGGCAAATAGAAAAAAAAAAAAACGAAATGTGATTTTTTTTTTTTTTTTGTGCTGTGTTTTTGATTTGTGTTTAATTTTGATTTCTGTTTTATTCTATTCTCTGTCTCTGTCTCTATTCTCGCTTCGACAGGTAATGGAGAGGCGTCCTGGTGCTTCTCACAGATCAAGGGCGCCTTGGACGATGATGTCACCGATGCGGATATCATATCCTGTGTTGAGTTCAATCATGATGGCGAACTATTGGCCACAGGCGATAAAGGCGGTCGTGTCGTTATCTTTCAGGTAAATATTAAAAAAAAAAAAATTAATTCAATTTTTGTTTTTGTTAACAATTAATAAATTAATAAAATTGTATTTTTATGCTGCATTAGCGTGATCCCGTCTCGAAAAGCGCCAATCCACGACGAGGTGAATATAATGTCTACTCGACATTCCAATCGCATGAGCCTGAATTTGATTATCTTAAATCGCTGGAAATCGAAGAGAAAATCAATAAGATACGATGGCTGCATCAAAAGAATCCCGTTCATTTTCTACTCTCCACCAATGATAAAACAGTAAAATTGTGGAAGGTTAGTGAGCGCGATAAGTCATTTGAGGGATACAATACAAAGGAAGAGAATGGCCTTATTAGGGATCCACAAAATGTAACCGCCTTACGAGTTCCTTCTGTGAAGCAAGTGCCGCTTATGGTTGAGGCATCACCACGTCGCACCTTTGCCAATGCGCACACTTATCACATCAATTCAATTAGCGTTAATTCTGATCAAGAGACTTTCCTATCCGCTGATGATTTGCGTATTAACCTCTGGCATCTGGAGGTTGTCAATCAGAGTTATAATATTGTCGACATTAAGCCAACCAATATGGAGGAGCTGACTGAGGTCATTACCGCAGCGGAATTCCATCCGACCGAATGCAATGTATTTGTTTACTCCAGCTCCAAGGGCACAATACGTTTATGTGATATGCGCTCGGCGGCGTTATGCGATCGCCATAGCAAGCAATTTGAGGAACCTGAAAATCCAACGAATCGCAGTTTCTTCAGTGAGATAATCAGTTCAATAAGCGATGTCAAGTTAAGTAATTCGGGTCGCTATATGATCTCCAGAGACTATTTAAGTATCAAGGTCTGGGATTTGCATATGGAAACAAAGCCAATTGAGACCTATCCGGTAAGTAATGCTACGCCCTTTATCTATCTCTATATATGCTTAGATTTGTATTTACTAATGAAATCATTTTGATTAAACAAGGTTCACGAATATCTACGTGCCAAGCTATGCTCACTGTATGAGAACGATTGCATCTTTGATAAATTCGAATGCTGTTGGAATGGCAAGGATAGTTCCATTATGACGGGCAGTTATAATAACTTTTTCCGTGTATTTGATCGCAATTCGAAAAAAGATGTTACACTTGAGGCATCTAGGGATATTATAAAACCGAAAACGGTGCTAAAGCCCCGCAAAGTTTGCACTGGCGGCAAACGAAAGAAGGATGAAATCAGCGTCGATTGTCTTGATTTCAATAAGAAAATATTGCACACTGCTTGGCATCCAGAGGAGAATATAATTGCTGTTGCCGCTACCAATAATCTATTTATATTTCAGGATAAATTTTAGCTAACACTTTATCAATTGCTGCTACTGCTGCGGCTACGGCTATGGCTGTGGCTGTGGCTGTTGCGGCGGCATTGGCATTGTTGGCATCGGCAGGCACCACAGTTTTGGCCACAATGGCTAAAGTCGGCACATTTAAATGTTAATTCGATAACAAATTCGATTTTCATTGAGTTCTTTCAAATTTTCATATAAACTTTCTTTGATTAACATTTTGCCCAAAACAAAAAAAAAAAAACAAAAACAAAAAAAAAGAAAAAATTTAAAAAATCCTTCCTAATTTTCAACACACACACATACACATATATAGATACATAAATACACACACAGTCACACACACACATACAGATGCATATACAACCACAAACACACAATAATCATTCATACACAAAAAATGCCATAGCAAAAGCTTTGTAACATTTTTCCTTAGTGATACGTACAACATAAATAAAAAGAGAAAATGATTTTTTATACATAGATAAAACATTTAATGATAATGAATGCGGATACCTTTTTTTTTCTTGTAGCGTTTAGCGTTATTCAAGAAATAATCGAATTATAAAATCAACAAAAAAGAATGAAAAATCATCAAAATTATCAAGTTTTCTTTTCTTTTTGGTTTATATACATAAATTTTATGCGTGCGCCCAAGTATTTCTAAAAAAAAAAAACGAAAAAAAAAAGAAAATAATAAAATAATGATAAACACATAAAATTTGTAATGTTTTTAGAACCGTAAGGCATAATTTTGAGTTATCTGTTTTTTTTTTTCTCGCTCGCTTGTTAAGTTTCAAAAACATTCAAAAACAAAATCGGCAATCATGAAAAAAAGTTTAAAACAAGAAAAAAAATGTGCGCTACTTAAAAAAAAAAAAATCTTTATTAATTTTTGTGTTTAATCAAATTTCATTCCATGCTGTTAAAATGTGAAACAAAAAAAATTAATTTACAAAAAAAAAAATAATGTATAATCGAAAATCTCAAAAAAGAAAACACAGCAGCGCGCGCATGCAACGCATCTTTAGCTACTCGCTACTCTCCTCTAATCCTCGACTCTGTCCTCACTTTTAATTGTCACTAGCCTCATCAATCAATCAATCAATCAATCATAAAATAAAAACATTGCAAATATATACAAAAAACAAAACAAAAAATCAAAGAAATGCTCATTAAAACAAAACAAAAACATAAAAAAAAGCAACATTTATATTTACAAAGAATCTAAAAAAAAACAACAAAAAAAAAGAATGAAAAGTTAAATATAACAAAATAAAGAATAATAAGAAAATAAAAAAACGAAATAAAAAAAAATATCAGAACCTAAGTATAAATCTATCTTATCTAATAATTATCTGTTTAGTGTTCTCAAGCTCTTTAATTTTGTCATACTAAAAACTAATTATTTTTATACGCTATGTTTTAAGCTAAGTATTGCTATTATTTAGTTCAACTCTGTTTGACATTTTGCATCTATATGCTGCATGCTGCATACTGCATACTGTCGTATCGTAACATGTCGCAACGCGTTGCATCGCGTCAAAGACCAATAATAATAATAATAATAATTCTAATATCATACAAGTTGTACAATTATGTCCCAATCTTTGCTCTTCATTTGTCGTCTACTCTTTACTTCATCTCCATAAACTCATTTCATTGATTCATCTGCTGTTGCTGCTGCTGTTTGATAATTGTATGATGAGTGATGAGATCATTTAGGTTTCGTTTTTTCTAATCTTTTTAGATTCATCATATTTCTACTGCAGCAAAGCCTCGCCCCCTCCCTCACTTTCCCCCTTTCCTCGCTCACGTGCCTATAAACACATACATCATGCACAACTGGTCGACTTTCTTAAGCTATATAAAAACTATATCTAGCGTCTAGTGTTAACAAAAAAAAAAAACAAAAAGGAAAAAAAAGGCAACAAAAAGTGCGCTAATAATGTTAAACAATAAATGAAAGATAAATATATATACAAAAAAAAAAAATAAATAAAACAGATATATATTTGTATATATATATACATTTATATATATAAAGATAATGATACATATAATGATAATGATAAAGATAATTATAATGAGAAACGGCAGGCATTGATAGTGAAGTTGCAAAATACAAAATACAAAAACAACAGAACGTGGAATGTAAACGCATAAATGATAAAAAAAAAAAAACAAAATGTGCTTCTTATGAAATTAATTATGTATTAAATATAATATGTATTTTCAATGAACTAGTTATACAGTAATAGAAAAGCAGGAAGAAAAACCGTTACATATATATAAAAAAAAAAATAAAATAAATAAATAATAATAAAAAAAAAATTACATCAACATTAAGCTCTAAATTAATAATAATAAAAACGCAAAAAAAAATTGAAATAAATTGTTTGTAATAAAAAAAAAAACAAAAAAACAAAAACATATTGTGCGAAAAGTTTGTTTATAATTTAAGTAAATATTATATTTTTAATGCATATAATGTAAATTTTGTTTCAGACAAATACAACACACACACACAACAACAACAACAACAAAAATTAATAATTATTCAACAGATTCAATGATTTTTTTTTTTGTTTGTATCAATTTAATATTAATAATATTATATATTCGCCTAGTTTATTTGTTAGGCAACGAACAAGTTTTTTTTAGATACGTAACATAAAAAAAAAAAACAAAAAAAAAAATTAAAGTAAAAAAAAGAAAAACATCAACACGCCTTTTTGTAAATAAAATCACAAGAACATTTTTTGCGATTTCACACAAAAAAACAAAAAAAAAAAAAAACGTTACAAACAATTAATCCATTATTCATGAAATGAACTAAAACCTAAAACAAAAAAAGAGAAAAGAAAAAAAAAGATTAAAAAACAAAGAAAAAAAAAACCAAAATCGAAACCATTGCAGTTGCGCCGTTGTAGTTGATTACGGATACAAGATAAATGCAATTGATTAATTTTAAATGAATTTATTGAATTGCTATCAAAATGGTAAATCAAAGAAAAGCAAAAATACAAAGTTTAGTTTTGCAAGCAGAAAAAAAAATTGAATTAAATTCCATTGTTGTTTTATTTTTTTATTGGGGAATTTCTATGGTTTATTTATAAATATTTTATTATATAATTACGTGATTTTTTATATCATGTTAAAATTTATTATTCATTCCGTAAAATGCTTTTCAGGGCATATTCGTCTATTGTCACGAATTGATGTTTTGTTTACACAAAACTGCAAGTTTCAATATTTGCCGCCATTGGCGTTTAGTGCTTTTTGAAATTAACTCAATAAGTTTATCGATAAGCGTTTACGACACTGAACCGCAAATATTTCATTATCGATATTGCGTTTTTAACGATAAATAAAGCGCGTTTGCAAATAATGCAAAATAATTTATTAATATGTCTGTACAGAAATGCATATATTTGGACAAAATACAAGTTCGAGCAAATTTTACGTATTAATTTACCATCGTTATTTTCTGTAAAATAAGGAAAAAAGTCTCAATTGATATCCTCTAAAATATATTTTACTTCCAGTCTTGCGATGATGAAAGATTGATTGGCATAAGGCGAAAAGATATTTTACTGGCTTCCAATGCATTAACGCAAACAATACAAACACTTTTATCCAACTCGACAATTTCCATCTGTGACATTTGGTTAAAACATAATTTAAGTATCTTTTCAAATTCGTCGCTATCGTTACTCATTTCTGGTATAACAATTGGAAAAATGCCACGAAAAATGACAGACTGACGGGCTACTCTTGGATTTGCTGTAATCATAACAATTGCGCACTTTGGTCGATATTGGCTAATCAGATAGGCGACAATCGGACAACAACTGGCCACAACAATGGCTTTTGCATTTGCCAATGAGGCGATTTCTGCGATGCCTGATGTTACAGCCGTTACATAGTCAGCTCCCGTCTCTTTGATGATATTCTTGATTTCGCTCTGTATGTGCTCGTACCACAGTACTCCTTCAACTTTGGTACAGATATTTGCCACACATTTAACACACTCGGTGGGAAATTTACCCTCGGCTGTTTCATTGCCCAACATAATGCAATCGGCGCCATCAAATATAGCATTGGCTACATCACTAACCTCGGCACGCGTTGGTCGTGGCTTGTACATCATGGAATCCAGCATATGAGTGCCACAGATGACGGGCTTGCCAACCTTATTGCACTTGGCAATGACAGATTTTTGGGCTAGCACAACATCCTCCGTGGGTATCTCAATGCCTAAATTTCCACGAGAGACCAAAATGCCATCGGATGCTTTAATAATTCTATTAATATTTTTGATACCTTGTTGATTCTCAATCTTAGCAATGATCTTAATGTGCTTGCCATTCATTAGATCTAATGTTGAACGAATTTCATTAACGGCCTTATCATCGCGTGTATATGAGGCAAATATCATATCCACATTTTGATCCACGGCAAACTTTAAGTCAGCTTTATCCTGTTTTGATATATTGGGCAAATCAAGCGTTACGCCGGGTATGTTAACACTCATATGGGATGTCAACTTGCCACCACTGATAACCTCACAAAGTATACTAGATGAGTCACAATTGTGATCGGCACGTAAGATGATGTGTCCATCATTCATGTACAGCATTGTACCAGGTTTTACTGCGGCTGAAAGCTTTTTATAGGAAATCCATAAAGAATCTTTGCTACCTAAACTCTCCATGTCCTGCTCAGTTGTAAGTCTTATTGTTTCGCCCACTTCCAATTCAATGCCAGCCGATTCACTCTTGGCAAGCGCACCAGTTCGTATTTCAGGTCCTTTGGTCTCTAGCGCAATCGCTACCGGTGAGTAGACACCCATGTATTCCTTATACATATCGATAGCCTTGCGAGCCATTTTTATTGATTTAGAGTGAGCGTCGTGTGTTCCATGCGATATATTTAAGCAAATCACTCGCATTCCAGCACAGATTAGCATACAGATTGCAAAGGGATTGCTTAAATAAGGCGCCATGGTGCACACGATTCCGCTCAGTGGATTTATCATTTTCGGTGCATCGAACAGCAGCCGCGATTTGTAGTCTACATGAGAGGCGAATGGACCCGGAATTAGTGACGCTTTCTGCTAGAAAATTTCATATGCATTAATTTTAATTATTTATGATTCCAAGTAATCCAAGTTTTTACACCCCTAGAGAGTCCAAGTAATCCAAGTTTTTACACCCTTGCAGTATCAATAGAATTGAAAAACTTGAGTGTAAATACTTTTCATTAACTGTGTCGGAACTACTGGGATCGGATCACTATGTAGGATAAACATTTTTGTTTCATAAGGCATCCGATGAATAAAGCTTGGATAATTGTAGTAATATAATAAATATTTCGAATACAATCGACGTATTGCAAGTCGAGTCTTTCCAAGGGTATAAATTCTTCGACGTGCCGAAGTAAATATTATCTTTTCCCCCCAGTGTTTTTTTTTTTGATTATATTACTTTGATGTCATGTGAAAATCTATGTGAATTCCTGAGATTTTCCCATTTGTTAAAAACCTGAGCGCGCCTAGTGCAACGCGTAATAAATGATGTGAATAGCGGAATTTTGACTATTTTTAACCGTACAGTAAAAAAAAAAAAAAATTTTATTATTAAAATTTTGACCTAAAGCTAACTAAAAATATATTTCCTCAACTCAATTTCAAAAATTTTTTTGACAACTAAATAATTTTTTTTATTGAAGATAAAAATTTGAATGCCATTAAACAGATTTACTCCACGGTACTGCAAAGTATAAAAGGGAAAAAATATTTCATGTATTACAATTTTGATGAATCTTTATATTTTATACTTACATTATACGAATAGTGTTGGTAAAGCCGGAGCCTTCCTTCCAGCCTTTAACAATCACGAGAGAATCACAACTGTTAATAAAACCATTATCCCTGCCCACCTGTACAGCAAAGTTAACCTGGCAACTCACTTCCCCCAACCAGTTCTTTTTTACGGGCTCTATAAAGTAATGTATATTAATATTATACTCATTTTGCACTTAATATTAACCGATCATAACTTACCGTTGTATATTAGTGGCACCAGACCACGGTAGAGTTGTGCCTGACGAGCTACTTGAGCAAGGCGAGTAACTGCAATGATTGGGCAACGTGGACGATACTTGCTAACCAGGAAAGCCGATTTTCCGCTAGCGGTGATCACAACAATGGCTGCGGCATTGGTTTTGTTTGCAGCCTCCACTGCAGAAATGGCCAAAGCATGTGGAGCATCAAGAATAGATGTTGAGGCGCTCCTTACCAAATCGGCAAATAGATTTTGATGCCACATAGCAGCCTCAGCTTCCTTACAGGTATTGGCCATTGTGCGGATACACTCCAGAGGGTACTGGCCCTTGGCTGTTTCTCCTGAAAGCATGACACAGTCAGCCCCATCGAGCACGGCGTTAGCCACATCAGAGATCTCAGCACGGGTTGGACGTGGCTTCTTCACCATAGACTCCAACATCTGGGTGGCACAGATTACAGGCTTGCCAGCCTTGTTACAGCGTGCTATCATTGTCTTTTGAGCCAAGAAGACTTTCTCGGCAGGAATCTCAATACCTAGATCACCACGAGCGACCATTACACCATCACTGGCTTCGATGATCTCGTCCAAGTTGTGCATACCTTGCTGATTCTCAATCTTTGAGATGATCTTAATGTTCTTGCCCTTCTCACCGAGTACTTCGCGGATTTCGGTAAGGGCAGCAGCATCACGAATAAAAGAGGCAAAAATCATATCAACTTCCTGGTCTACACCGAACAGTAGATCAGACTTATCCTTCTCGGAGACGGCTGGCAAATCGACAGGTACACCGGGCAGATTGACACCCTTGCGAGAGCCAAGAGCGCCACCATTCTCTACCTCACAAATTATGGTATCTTTGGTGACCTCACAGGCGATAAGAGAGATAAGTCCATCATCTACGAAGACACGATTGCCTGGCTTGACGACATTGACAATGTTCTCGTAGTCAACATAAACGGCTTCCAAGGATCCCTTCTCAAGGAAATCCTTATTGGTGCTCAGGGTAATGGTTTCGCCCTTCTTCAGTTCAATTTCGGCAGTGTCGCTGCCACCAATAAGGCCAGTACGGATCTCAGGTCCCTTAGTATCTAAAGCAATTGCCACTGGATGCTCGTATCCCAGTTTTGTTGAAAAATTCTTGACTGCCTCACGTACATTTGCCACAGTCTGACAGTGATATTCATGCGTGCCATGAGAGAAATTCATGCGTACTACATTCATGCCATTTTCGATTAACTTTTCGAGCATCTCAACACTACGAGATGAAGGTCCAATAGTGCATACAATGCCAGACTTACGAACATGAGCAGCAGGCTTGTCAAACTGCAGGCGACACATATGCTCCAAATGCGTACAAGCTTCGGCAGCCATGCTGCGCGGCTCTTCATTGGACTTTGAATTGAGATAAGTGAAGAAAAGAAAAAAAAATACGATATTCGTATTTACATATATATATATACATATATAGCTCTAATTAATACTAACAGTGGTGTTGCATGATTTCATATACGATCAGTGAAATATACTTGAACTACATTGCGTTTAAATTGTATAATAAATGCTTCAAATTAACAAGTTCAACTAACATCAGAGATGCTAAATTTTATGTAGTATATAATATGTATAGTCGCTGGATATATGTATGTATATAGCTAGAACAAGATTGTGCATACAGCTGCACTCTGCACTTTAACAACTATTTGAATAATGAAATGATTTCTTGTATTTACTTTTTTAGTATATTGAATATTGGTTGAATAATCCAGAGCATCCTTAATTCTTCCACATGGCGACAATTGGTTGACTGTTGAGAAGACGCGTCTTGAAAAACGCGTTACACATGTCTGTGGTAGCGAAATTTTGAAGCTTTTTGTATTACAATTTAGACTAAATAATACTGTACAGATCTGTGTCTGATTTTTTACTAAAAGGCTTCTTGACATTTTATATATATACTATATACATATTCCAGAAGCTACCCTTTTTTTTTTCTTTTTTGAAATCATAAGATCGTAAATTCGCGTATAATTGTAACTATTCGAAAGTTACTGTTAAACAATTATGTATATAATATATTGAAATTATTTTTTTATTATTCTCTCTAACTATATTTAATAATGATAAATTATAAATAATTTATCTGATTTATTCAACGGTACTGCAAAATATAAAAAATTAATTTATATTAATTTCAACATTTTACTCAATGATCCAAACTTATTCGCTTCTACTTACATAATACGAATGGTGTTGGTAAAGCCGGAGCCCTGCTTCCAGCCTGTCACAATGACAACTGAGTCGCCAGTCTTGATGAAGCCGTTCTTCTTGCCAACCTGTAGACCAAACTGGACACGAACATCAACATCCTTCAGCCAGTCTCCAAGTGCGGGCTCTGTTAAGTGAAGTTATATTCATTCTACCTTCAATATGAACTAATGGTTACTAACCTTTATAGATCAATGGTACTAGACCACGGTAGAGTTGTGCCTGGCGAGCAGTTTGCGCAAAGCGAGTAACTGCAATGATTGGGCAACGTGGACGATACTTGCTAACTAGGAAGGCCGACTTGCCACTGGTGGTGATCACCACAATGGCTGCGGCATTGGTTTTGTTTGCAGCCTCCACAGCAGAAATGGCCACAGCATGTGAAGCATCAATAATAGATGTTGAGGCGCTCCTTACCAAATCAGCAAATAGATTTTGATGCCACAGAGCAGCTTCAGCCTCCTTGCATGTTTTGGCCATTGTCAGCACACTCTCCTGAGGGTATTTGCCATTATCTGTTTCTCCTGTAAGCATGACACAGTCCGCACCATCGAGTACTGCATTGGCTACATCGGATATCTCAGCACGAGTTGGACGTGGCTTCATAACCATAGATCCCAACATTTGGGTAGCACAGATGACAGGTTTGCCTGCTTTGTTACAGCGTGCTATCATAGCCTTTTGGGCCAGGAAAATTTTTTCGGCAGGCATTTCAATACCCAGATCACCACGAGCAACCATTATGCCATCGCTAGCTTCGATGATCTCATCCAAGTTGTGCATACCTTGCTGGTTCTCAATCTTTGAGATGATCTTAATATTCTTGCCCTTCTTTCCAAGTA